>JAODUK010048736.1:0-19421 GCA_027564635.1 Typhlichthys eigenmanni
CTATCTTTTGTTGCAATTACATTCATTGTTAACCCAACCTGCGTTTGGTTTCTGTCACCCCCACTCAAACCGTGACACAAAGAAGCATTTAATTTCAGATTGCCACATGATTTCATCTCAAAAACAGAAGGTGAATTACTGCATCAGATCCAGAAATGTATGCAGTATTATGTTTAATAATTTAATCTATCGCACCAATTAAACTATATGATCACACCATATTGTTTCAGGTGTGTCTCACATTATGTTGTTTAGCCATTTCTGGAGTCCAAAACCATATTCTCATCCTTCGTGTATCACATACAGTATAAAGCATACTAGGGTCACGTGTGACCTAGACACATCATGGATTGATCATTCGCATTAATACTGTACTTGTTCTATAGCCTACGCCGCTACGACATATTTAAAAGTGGTTGCTAATTTCCACTTACCTGCTGGAACATGCCTGTGCCAGGTGTACAACTTTTTTTGTACCACTAGGTGGCGCTACAGCTCCTTAGACGTTATAACATTTATCATTGATGGTGTGTGTCATTGGTTGAAATGGCACTTTTATCCGCACACACGCACACACACACGCAGACACACACGCACACACAGACACAGACACAGGGAAATGAAACAAGGAATTTGTGTTCAATTATATCTACCTCTGTCAATACATTAAACATTATATAGCCTACGAAAATAATTGTTAAAATTGTTTCATTTGTGAAAGAATTACAATTGTGTGTGTAAGGACTAGGCACTGATGCGCATTCACACGCACACACGCACGCACGCGCACACACCCACACACGCACACACCTTAAATCTGTATTTAACCATTTAGTCAGATCTGTTTCCACCTACGGCTTTGTAAAAAAACTTACTTTAGATTAACCCACAAAAACCTTCTCTCCTCAACATAACTATGGGAATACTGCATTGTATATACTACGTAGATGCTGAATTTGAAGCTGTGTGTGCAAGTGTTTTCCCACATCACATCACCTCAAGAGTCTCGATCGTTCTCCCTCTATATGCCTCTGTCTCACGTGATGTAGCTATTGAACACTGACAGATTCGGCCTCGCTTCAAATGACTACGGGCACTGCTTTAACGTTACACAAGCCTATTTTGCAAGGCTAAATAGACAGATATGTGCCTTTCCTCCAGCCCTCCGCCGTCGCGTCTCGCATACACTGCAGGCCTACTGGATTCTGCTGCAGAGTAGGACTTGTGACGTCAATGAATGCTGGAGCGGCTCTTTGGCTCGGAAGAAAAACGGAGAAACTGGAGAAAATTGCGAGGTGAGAGGAGCATTTTTCTTACGATATGTGTGTGTTCAGGATATGTCAGTGTGCACCATTTATGCGCCATGTCGGTTCTGTGACGCTGCCCCCTACCTTTTAGTGCAAAGATTTAGCTTAACGCCAAATTTGGATGAGGAATGCTGTGAAAATAGAATATGCCGAGGCATGCCGGTTGCTACTGGACGTTCACGTCATGTCCAGGGAAAGCCATTGCATTTACCGCCGTTTTAGATAAAAAAAAAAAAAAAACACCTAGCCTATCTCTAAATCTAAATCATTAGGGTTTATTGTTGTAAAACGATTCATTCCATGTTATTCTGCCTGTCCACGCCCACATGATATGATGAACGTGATTGATCCATTCCAACGTAACCTATATGAATATGAATAAATCTGTCATTGTTTATTTTAATATTGTCAATCAGTTTTTGTTTAGAAGCTTTGCTCAGGTTTTCCAATTTCTATGAGACCTTGGGTGTCCTTTTTATTAGCCTACCTGAACATTGGTGATTAATATTGCAGGCTATTTAGAAACAACAGGAATGTAATCCGACATGGAAGGGGCCTGCAAAAGTGTCTGATATCACATAGAATATTATACAATTGGATCGTCTTAGTAAGATCATCAGTGATCACTATCATCTCGCAGTCATTGTATTATATCAAGTATTTATGCTGAGGTCTGTATCTTTGCTCTCAGCACATTTAGTTTCACGCAGCTTAAAGGAAATCATGACTTTGCAACATTTCTTCTGGGACAATTTAACCTCTCCAGGCAGCCAAACCATCTTCTGGAGTTTGGAAACCTGTCATGTCACCACAACATCAACCAATAATGAAATTACTCCCAGGAATGAAACAGCCCTACAATGCATCTTCCAGTACTCCCGCACTTACTGTGAAAGATGTATTGCCATGTATATGTATATGCCAGATGTATTTTTAAGTAAATATTGTAAAATACGTGAAAGAAAAAGAATTGCAAGCCATAATAGTTTTTGAAGCTTCAATATAGTACATTTACTATAGAGTGTATGGTATATCATGGTTTATACGTTAAATATGTTAAATAACATAATTTACTGCCTGTTAAGCTTTATTGCCCTATTTCTTCTGAAACATACATGAAGTAAAATAATAGCAAACCTAATTTTTCTTCCTATTCTTGGATAGTAGAAGGAGACCGGGTTTGTTTACATCCGCGTATATTGTCTGTCTTACCTCTGACCTCTATATTGATGCTTACAAAAGTGTAGGTTTTCACTTTTCAGTTTATTCAGACTTGCTTTGCCAGTACTGCTAGTGGTGACTTTGGAGGAATTATAGTACAATGACGTTGCAGGCGCAGAGCAGAATGGGTGGTTGGTTGCATGTTGCAACATAGATGTTGGGAGCCCTTACGGCCCTCACAGACAGGGTCTGTAATGCAGGATTATTTTCATCAATCTACAGTATGTACTATGCAATCATTCAGTCTATCTGTGGTTACTTTATAGCTGTGATTATTTATTATTCAACAATGTATCTGAAAGTGATCCCATCTCACTAGCTTTCATCACCTTTCATCATCTTCTACACTTAATACATTGTTTTGCAACTTTGGCTTGCTAGTTACAGTAACACTATCAATTTAACCACAAGTCAATATAATATGCCCTGCCTAACATGAATGCAGTATCTGCCAGAAGCATTGTCTGATGCCATGGTCAGATTGTGACTTGTTTTTACTTACAATTACAACATGAAATTTAGTAAACGATAAATGATACATCTTGATCAATAAGTTAGGATCTTCAGGATACACATTTTGGTTCCAGCCACATAAGTGTGCTTGGACTAACTTTGTAGTTAACGTCCATTTATACATCTTATACTCTATAACCACGGTATCAATTCCATTAAGAAAGTAATCCATATTGATTTAGTTACTTCTTTACCAGTGATTGAATGCCATGACAATCTATGATGATACATATGGCTCCTTTGAGACCATAAAATATGCAAATATAAATAATATCGTTCTGTACTACAGACCACAGATGTCATCTTGTTATATTAAATCACCGGTCTTGCATAATATACTAGAAGCATACTTACTGTAATGTGTCTGGATGTCTCTCATAGCTTAACTATAGGAAAACCATATACCTGTTTGATAACGCAGATGCCTAGCTGTTAAACTAGCATTAGCAGGTCTATTAATTGAGAAACATTCCAAGGCCAGGGCTATTTTTATCAGTGTTATCTTACACATACCATGACCTGTGATTATGATCTAGGTGTAATGATGTGTAATTGGCTCTGAACGACAATGTGGATCAATATGGGGCAGTAGAAATTATGGAAGGCAATAACAAGGGTTCTCATAGGCTCACATTTTCCTGCATGTTTTAAAAAATATATATTTTATTTTTTAGAATGTGATACAGTTAGTCTCTTGTAGCCATAATTGTTTAAGCCATAACGTGTGAGTATTGTATTATGCTGCAGCCAGCATGCTATATCAATAACAATTTTGCCTGAGGGGGCTTGCCTGCCCTTCACAGACAGGCGAGTTGCATAGCTTACTCATGGCCAAGACTCTTTGACACCCTCATGCCAGAGCCTTGAACATATCTAGTCGTTAGGAGGTTTCATTAAAACCCTTTTCAGGTCACAGAGGAGCCTATAGCATAGTGTGGCCTTGTTAAACTCATGGGAACCACCAAATGACATATTTGCTGGTTCATACTGTGTTGTGTAGTACGTCTTAGAATAGTAAAGGCTGCCATTTAATGCAGTGATAACAGCTCCAGTGTTAACACATGGGCGTATAGTGGGCTCACACCTATAGCCGCACATACCACATGTGACACAGAAGAGGTGTGGTGAGAAAAATGTATGCTAACTCCTGTTCTACCAGAGAAAACCCCTTTGCTCCATAGACATGTACTGTATGTAGACAAGGGATTTACAGTATGCTACATGTGATGTGACAGTTGGAGATCTACATGGAGGCTGCTGTTTTTGCTTAATGAATTCACAACATTGAAAGATCAGTCTTAATGGGCATGGAACAATATTGCATTTCAGCATTTGTATTGATAACAGTGTGGTATCTAACACCTGAATACATCACAGTTTTCCATTATGGTCTGCTGGATCATGTCATGTTTCTCTCACTGTTCAATCATACAGTGGCATAAAATAGTTTAATTTACCAATATTACTTGGGTTTGACCAATGATCAAGGAATGCATTACTCTTGTTGTTTACAACCCAGGACAACATTGTTTGTATCATATGTAAGGCTGTGAAATTAATCAAATTTGTATCATTTTGGCTCCTAACAATTAAACAATATAATTGAGGAAAAACTAATATTTTGCACATTATGTTTTGCAAATAAATACTATTTTGTCTTGTGTTCTGAATGACAGGCTCTATCTATCTATCGTTAATTTCAGTGTTTAGGTGCAGTAAATGCAACAGTGACAAGGAAACAGGCCTGAAACACAAGGTAAACACAGGGCAGGGAGTGACGTGGAAACAGGCCTGAAACACAAGGTAAACACAGGGCAGGGAGTGACAGGAATAACGGGACTGACAGAACATTACAGATGCGATGCACCAATCCATATTAAGACATTAAGCACAGTCCTCTGAGACGCCACAGCTACATTCCATTGGCAGGAAGTGACACATAGCTACCAAGCAACATGACTCCTACCATATACCAACTCCCTCAGTTGGCCATTTATGGCAGATGGGAAAACTTCTTTCTAGAATGTGTGTTCCTTTTGACTAAAATCCATCTTTAATAAGTGGGTACATCTTGCCAAAGACTCACCATTCTACCATCAGAGTTTTCATAACAGACTGTATCATTTATGGTCATAAAAGGCCTATTGTGTTCTACTAACAAGATGTTTGTTCTTCATCCATGTTGTGTAAGCTTTACTAATTCATATTTATTTATTGATCTTACAGAAATTGTTTTTACATACTGTACTGGCCAACACGATAACTGAAGTCAGGGGTTCTTGAGAAAATGTGAACTCTATCAAAACAAAAACACCCCTCCCTTCGTGCCATAGGGTGCTCCTTTAAAAGCTCCTCTCCCCACACTGGACACACATGGTCACGGCTAGGATAGTGTTGTGTGGTGTGGTCTGCACCATTTGTGACCACATTAGTTAGGGCTGTGTAGAAACAGCTAGCGGCCCGTGAGTAGATATTTGCTGAATTCAACAAAAGTGTATTGTTTAAGATTGCTGACTCCCACCTTTTATTTGTTATCCGCAGACTGATGTCACATGTTGCAATATATATTTGTGTAGCCTGTAGCATTTTATTAGGCCTACAGTGGAATGGGCAATGCTGAATAGATACATTTGTTTAACAGTATCAATAACAGAGTAATTAACTAGACCTAGCTATGCACTCTAGCCATACTTTGCAGTGACCCAACTGTTTGTGCTTTGTGTCTAAGGCCATGTTGGTTATATGATGGTTACATGATTAGACTGTATCCCACTGTTATATTGGTTGCCTGTTCAGACACTCACCTTAAGCAGCATTTTACGCTCCAACCTACAAGAGACTTTCTATTGGTCCAATTTAACCCCTATAAAGATATTGATGTTGAACTTGCCCTGTACAGTATAATGTACACAGACTAATGGATGTTCTCTTCTCAGTTTGTTCATTTATTAATCTACTGTAGTGCATAATGTACTCATTTATTATAAAATAAACCCTCTAATTTTGATTTAAGAAGGCACATTATATTGTGTGCTTCAATTTATTTTCATGTTTCTTAATAAATAATTAGATTATAACCCATTGCCATTACTTTGGTTGCTTATTTACTGGAAATTCATATCTTCAAGTGGTTACACTAAAATGCCATACTAAAATGGGACACACTGATCTTTTCCAATGGAAAAAATAACATGATTTTCATTATGCAGCATCTTTCATAAGCTACTGCTCTAATTAATTAAGTGATAATTAATGCAAATGTATGCTGAATGAACATTTCTTATTGTTTTCCTTTTCATTTAATCAGTTTATCTTATTTTTCCACCACGCAGTATTACTTAGCACCTCTAAAGCTACACTGTTGTTATTTAGTTATTTGAGTCACTGTCAAACTAATATGCAATTTTCTCTCTGTAGCACCTCAGGTAGACAAAGGGTGAAACACACCAGCTGGAATGAAGCACGTGCCAGAAGAATAGATGTGAGTGTTTCTACTATGTCTGAAAATGTGATTTCGCTGGACTCTTCCATTTCACGTGGGATATCTCTGGGTCCTAACAGTTTCCACTAGCTGCCTTACTGCCTGTTGTTCACCATGAGGGGCTCTGGCTGGCGCTCGGCCACTGTGCCCTTATATTGGCGCTGGCGTTGTGCCGCGTGAGCGCCCGTCCCCCGCCCCCGCCCCCCCTCCTTCTCCGGCTGGTTGTTGCACGGCATGGCCTCTCTGGACCTGCCTTATCGTTGTCCTCGCTGTGGGGAGCACAAGCGTTTCCGAAGTCTGTCTTCCTTGCGTGCCCATCTGGAGTACAACCACACTTACGAGACACTCTACGTTCTGTCCAAGTCCAACAGCGTGTGCGAGGCCGCCGCTCTGCTCCCTCTAGTGGCCGAGGGAGCTCTACTCACCCCCGCCAACAACAACGACCCTTTCGAGCCCCTTCGACCGTCCGCCTTCAAGGAGCGACGTTTTCCCTGCCGTGAGCTTCCCTGCCCAGACGACCTGAGCTTGACCCCGGCTAACTCAAACGCTGCTACCCGCTACATCCCAAATGTGGAGTTCCCTCTAGGGGAGATCTTCATGAAGAAAGTCATGACATCCACAGACCCGGGTCCCCATGGAAATCCCAGCACAGCTGTAGCGGTGGCGGCTAATGTAGCGGCTAGCGCAGTGGAGGCAGCCTATGAGGAAGGTCTGGCGAGACTTAAGGCACGAGCCTTTGAGCGACTGGAGCTTGATGAGAGGCTGGAGAAGTTATCTGAAGAGGTAGTTATGATTGTTATGCCCATGATGAGGCCATGGAAAGATGTATTGATGTAATATGTGGAATGGAAGTTGTTGAAATGTTACATTACAATTGAACGGTTTCGTTGTTAGATCACAATAGCCTTGTAAAACCATACCGATTTTACAAGTTCCACTGCTATTAATATGCTTTGCTTTACATATCAGTCTGGGAACTTTCAATTGATAACCGTTGCCTGGAAGAGAATATGTTCCATGGTAGTTCTGTCGATGCCGCCAGCTATTAAAGGTATAGTCAGCTATTGCAAGCTAAATTTAAGCTAATACACTTTTTGTCAAATTCAACAAATATCTCCTCGCATTTCACTAGCTTACCATTCTCTGTTAGTGTTGAGAAATGAATCTGATACTTCTACACAGCCCTGGCTCCGTAAATAGGAACATAAACAAAGTGGCGAACACCGCTCGATTCAACAAAGCCGTAGCACTACGCTTTGCTTAACAATGCATTACAATGTGTTAGCCGGCGCCGCGGAGGACCGCCGAGCAATACTGTTTTGAATTGAACTCGAAGTTAGCAGGACTGACTGACCCTACCTTTAAGTTCCTATGCTCTGAAAGTCATTCCTACCTGGATTCTGATAGGATGAAGGTGGTCCAGTCTGCTGGCACCTTTGGCACATTTGAAAATGACTACCATGTCTGTTGTTCTTATTAGTTGCAGGTGGTCTGGCTAATGATCTGATTAACCTATTGGTACCGCCTGGCTGACTGGTTTTCAATTGTGAGTCCCCAGACTGTAAAGTGAAGCAAAGTGTTGCAGTGAAGCTTGGAGAATTAGTATGGTTTTATCAAGCTAGCACCACAGATATTAGAATTAGTTTACATAATAAATAACAATGTTATATAGCAGCAGATATATTCAGTACTAATTGTTAAAAAGTTAAATGTCTTGTAGATACACAATATCTTGTAGATACACAATATTGCAAACAACAAGATGGACACTTTGCCAGTGTGTGTTGTAATCCGTGCTCCTCTATTCTGTTCTGTTTTTATAGCCGGTCTGGCTGTGTGTGTTTGTGTGTGTGTGCGCGTGTGTGTGTGTGTGTGTGTGTGTGTGTGTGTGTGTGTGTCTCAAGAAGCATGCATTTGTTTTGGTCATAAATACTAGTGCTTAGTGTGACATCTAGTGGCAGAAAATGTTATACAGAATCACTTTAAGAAATCTATTTCTATAAATATATCAAATGCTTATCTGTCAAGTAATATTTGTTTGTACTAGGTGGAGCAGAAGATAGCAGCCCGCGTTGGACGTCTTCAGGATGAGCTGGAGAGGAAGAGCTCCGAGCTGGAGCGAGCTAAACAGGAGAGTGATCGACTTAGCCAGGAGAAACAGGACCTTGAAGACAAGGCCTCCGAACTGTCTCGGCAGGTGGACGTCTCTGTGGAGATGCTGGCTAACCTTAAGCAGGACCTCGTGAACAAGGAGGAGGAGCTCAACCACAAACAGCAGTGAGTTTCTGCATAAGCAACACCTAGCCTAGCTTCTGTTATAATGTTTGGATATAGCCCAAATAAATAATTGTTGGAACTTCTGAATGGTTTATCTGATATGCCAGATGGATTGTCAGTCACAAGTCCATCTGGGGTGCAGTCCATTGAAACTGTTTGAAAATGGCGGGAACTTCCAAAAAATACTTGCGAGTTGATTGGATGAACCATCTGGTCGTTTTCACTGTCGTTAAACCTAAACCACGCCCGTATGGTAAATGTAGTTGCTACTCGGACACAATTGCAATGATTTGTAGGCTTTCCAGACTGATTCTCACTGCAAAGTTAAACCCTAAGCTGGCAGGATCAGGGTCAGGAGGGTCTCGCGAGGCTGCTGAAATGTAACTTCACTTCAGATCAATTATATTATGCAGATATTATGACTTGTTTTTATATTGTTTTATCTGACTGAGAGAAAGAAAAAAAAGCCGTCCGTGATTGATTAGGATGAAAATATAATATAGCCCATTAAATGATAAACCTTTTGCTAAGAAGCAAGGGTGTAACTACCAATAATGCAGACAATGCACCGCATTAGGGCCCGGCGTTATCCAGGGGCCCGTGAACGCGGGACATTGTTAACGATCAGCCGCGCCAGTAACTCTTCCTTCGACCCGCTTATCAAGAGCCAGATAAACACCATTTCTGTTTAAATGCTCAAATAATTCCTGTTTCCTTTACACTGTACAACTGTCCAAAAAAGGGTGATAAACTTAATTTATGGCACTATATAGTTTATAATCGTTGTTATAATGTACCTGCTTGTTTGGAAAAACAATTGCAAGGGTGAGAGGAACACTCAGATGTTGGAGATGCTCGTGCTTTGACTCGGTTTCAGCCAACCAGCATTTTTGTTATTGTTCTGCAGCTGATGCGGTTGTCTTTATACGCATTTAATAAGGAGTGTAGATTTATACTGTCGGTTGCCAATGTTGCCATACTGAGATTACTGTGTGGTTCTATTCTATTTTATTCTGGTATAGATGCATTTCAAGAATTCAGTTTTCTCCTCATGTTGGTTAGTGTAGGAAAATAATGGTGACCTATTTACCTCTGTGTGTGCACCTAACTATAGTGTACAGACGCACACTTGACGCTACAGAGAAATCACCTGGAAAGTTGATAGTGGCAGTGCTGTCTGGGATTCTGCCTTTGTGCATGTCTAAAGATATGCCTGTGGACTAGTGTGTCTCTCTCTGTTGCTTGCTCACAGCCTTCCTCCAAGGGAAAGCTGGCAGTTGAACAGTGAAGCTCTTTCACACTAAAAAGCACAGAATGGCTCAGGGATGGAAAAAGAGAATCACAGAGGCTGGGTGTTTTCTTCAGGGTTGGCTGAAAGGATGACTTAGTAGATACACACATGGTCAGCTAAGTATCCTATCCCTGTGGGCCCTAAAATACTGTATACTCGCCATCTGTTCATTTGTATCATTTCATTATTATTGTTCAGATATATTTGTTGAATTGCTTGTATAATTCAAATGAGCAAACATTGCTATGCAAACAGGAAGCTCATATAATTGTTCTTATATTTAATTAATAAGATTGTGAAGGATGAAAGGATAGATACTACTCTAGTAGAATTGGAAGACAAATGTTAAACAAAAAGGGCAGGACAATCTAACTTGCTTGGCTGTTAATGAACCTGGGTACTGACATGAGTTAGCATCCTGACTTCTAACAGCTCAGAAATGGTTACAGTTGTAATCACTGCAAGTTGCTTTGGATAGCATAGGCATAGTGTCTGCTATATGACATATCCCTAAGCCTTAATAATACAATAAGCAACAGTCTCAGTATAGACGTCCACCAATGTTAAGGCAGTAGGTCAAACACACATTATTGCAACTTGGTTTCATTGTGTGTTAAGGACACAAGTAGCAGCCAGTGGAATTACATGCTGCATTAGAGAGAAGGATGTAGGCCTCTGATAGACTCCATCATGTTATAGTTGTTGCCCAGCAGCTACGGCAGTAGGCCTCAGGACCCCATGGCGGGGTTTATTCTTCCACCCAGTATTACTATAAGAGGCGACTAAGCATAACGAGGAGCCCCCCTGATGATCTGGCAGAATGCACGAGCACCCTTCCACATTGTTCCTTATAGATGTGAGTTTCTTGTAAAGCCCCTCCTGCTGTCGTTTCTCTGCAGCTATTACTGTGGTACCTCATTTCTCACCCATGAATTCAAAGTGACGCTGTCGAGAGAGAAAGAGAGAGAGAGAGAGAGAGAGAGAGAGAATAAATACTAGTTAACATTTCCACATTTGTTATTTTATTTTGGTTGACTATAGTTGTCATGTGTGATAAGTATAATCACCTTTTAATATACCGTAACGTCATGCAATCTTTGATGAATAAAGCATTGCAGGTTAGAACATATAATAATAATAATAATAATAATAATAATAATAAAGTGAAGATCCAGTGAATTGTAAAGATGTGTGTACGTCCATCAAACTGGATGGGATGTTTTGCAGACAAATTAGACTGCAAATCTCGGCCACACCCCTCTGTTCTGTCTCACTAGCAAGACATCTCGTAACAACCTGCTTTTGAAATCAATAATGAACAATCATGAATAATAATACCATTTATACAACAATACAAATCATGTATGTATTTTAATATTAACTGATAGCATTTTACAGCAGCAGCTCAACCTGGTGCCATCTATGACGCTATGAAATATTTCCTTCCTCTGGTTGAAGCCAATGCTTGAATTAGAGCCTTCATATGAAGCCAGTCGTCACAAGAGAGGGTTTGGGAAAACATGGAGAACACATTCAGTATCCTTGTTCTTGTGCCTGCTGTTCAAACTGTATTTTATACCTTCGACAGTAGAAGCATATGTTCCATAATCTCTATTCATATAATTTTATCTTCTCTTTTCATTCGTTTTGCTTGGTCCATGTCTAGACATATAACAGCATGAAGGTATGGCTGTGCAGGATTAGGCTAAATGGCCTGCTATAGCGCATACTAGTGTATGTTCCATAGCTATAAATTCACGTGTGTCAAAATAGAATGCCACCCTATTTGCTACTCACCAGTAATAACATGGAGAAAGCATAAATTCACACAAAAGCATTGTGTACCTCATACATTACAGGCTTTTCAATCAATCCTCTTTTTCAATAAATATTAATGAGGAATAATGTTGAATTCATCATTTAATGGAGGTTGAGTGATTGTACATTTGCATGTAAAAAGAACTCTTTACAAGAATATACCTTATTTATCGTGCATTTATCCTCTCCATGTACATCTGTAATTCAAGGTTTATATGCTGCCAATAAATTTAGACGTTTCCAATCAGTTTTCAGTATAGCTAAAAAACAAACTCTTAAACATGACAATATAATCTAAACATTACCTAAACAATATTTTAACTATAGCTAAAGCAAGTTCGACACAAAACACATAACAAAAATATAGGTTATTAAGATTGTCTATTATTGAGCGGTATCTATATACATTTACTCCTTTCCAGACTGCCTCTCCCACCTTAGCCTTTTGTCCCTAAAGCATTCACCCTCCACACGCTATTTGTAGCTTGTTCCATTACCTCTCTCTTTATCAAGGTTTCTGATAGGGTTGAGCTCTGAGATTGATGCACTGTCAATCAAGTGGTTAGATGGCCAGGCAGGCACTGCGCTGCATTAGCTCTTCGGTCACTTCTTCTGGACACAGTAGAAGAAGCTGTTTGGAAGTTGTTTGGTGATATTTTTGATGATATAGTAGCATAATGTATTATGCATGCATTGTATTGTCAAAAGAGGAGGTGTTTATATTCCTTTAGTCAGTAAGTGTTCAAAATAACCAAAGTGGTTTTTCATATTAATCCAAATTTTAACCGCCCCCTCAGTCACTAAATCCTGGTGCCGGGACTATGTTCATTGCTTGCTGTCTTCATGGCTTTCCCTGGCATAGTCTTGACCAGTCCCAGGGTCGTGTGGGAGGGTGTAATAATGACACCTTAGATGAAAAACACCTTAGAACGCTGCTGGTATGTTCTGCGTTAAAGGCTGTTCAAGACTAACTTGGGTATTTCCCATCTTCAAATGCATTGGAGGATGTTAAAAACAAAGTGTTGCCATTTTTGTCCTGCTTATTCGTGTATTTTCTTCTTGATGAAACACATTAAATTCCATAGTCATTAAAGTATACAATTACAAGGTTACAGACTCTCTAGTGAGAACGTAACTCTTGGTAGTGCCAGCTGCTTTCTCATACATAGAGAAATAATTATTTGACTACAACGTACTGTACTGTAGCTGAGTTAGCATTGTAGCGAGAGACCTCTCACACGGTTAATCTGGCTAGCTACAGTATGCTACAAGGCAGTATCTGCAATGTTTATGTAATAAATGACCTCAAAATACAGGCCCGAGCACTTCTTTGTTCCCTGTTGCCAGGGAGGTGGCCCAGATTGACCAGTTCCTTCAGGAGACAGCTGCGCGTGAAGCTAATGCTAAGGTGCGCCTGCAGCAGTTCATCGAGGAGCTGCTGGACCGCGCTGACCGTGCAGAGAAACAGCTGCAGATCATCAGCAGCTGTGGCACTACACCAAATGGCAGCCTAGGGCGCTGTAGTCTTCAGGGGTCAAAGGGCAATGAATGCCAGGTAAGAGGGAAAAAGACAGTTGTAGGATAGTGTGCATTTGGTCATCACAATGAGTGAACACTAGACTAGCTATATAGGTGATAGATTGCCATATTGTTTTATTTTTACATGGAAAAAAAAGAGTATTTCTGTTTATCTTCCGACTTCCTTGCAATTGCAACTTGCTTTCGATGACCAGTAAGTAGCCAGTTTTACTCCATTTAAAAAATACTTAAGAATTAGTTTATCCACATATCTCTTGTTGATTTTTTGTTTTTGTTTTGTTTGAGTTTTTTAATTGCTGTTGAGAACACTAAAACTAAACTGAAAAGTTTTATATAAAATATGCAAAATGCTTACAACGACAGGGCAACCAAAATCACTTGCTAAAGACTGTAAGATGATCTACTTAGATCTCTGCTGTATTCGATGGGAATGTTTTTTTACTGACCTATTACTGTTTCTTTTTTACTTTGCCAATCAGTCTGTATTTGGGGAAGCTCATGAACACCATGCACACAATGCCTAACAGCAATAGGTGCATATTTACCTTGTTGTTACTGTTTTAATGGAATCAGCCATGTGACCAGAACTATTGTATATATACTGAAATATAATATAATATTACTTGAAATATGATTAAAGCCCATTTGTGAGTTATATATATTAGCATGTCAAACTGATATTTTTAAGGATTCTCAGTAACATTTCATCTTTTGCTGTAACTGAGTAACTTTTGTATTTGAATGATACATAAGCACAAAGACCGAAACAGGAATAATTTCTTCATTGATGTTGTATTTATTCATGTGTGATGGTCATGACCAACATCTGCAGTTGATGTTGAATACGTCTATCTATATTCCAGCGCAGTTATAGCCCAGGTCAATCCCTCTCTCACACCTACATTAGCATCAAAAGGAAAGTGTGAAACTCGCATAATGGTGCCACATGCTTCAGAATATAATATTTTAGCTCTTATAGCTGCTGAGTATACACAAAGGCTTACATATCCTGATTAAGTATTGACAAGAAATATATTCTGATGCACTTTGAATAGCTTAAATAGGCAATTTATTTAAGCCATGTATCTAACCATTTGCGGGAAACAGGTGGGCAGTTGCAGTGGGAAGACCTGTGTGCTGCCATGGAAACTAAATTCAAACCTTTTGAAAGTTGCCAAGATGATTCTGTAATAGACAGTCGAGCATAACTCTGTCTAACAGAGACTCTGGCTCCATTACATAACTGATAACTAGTCCATGTTTTCCTTAGAAACATCTGATTCAGCTAGTTCAGCCCCCATTTTGCCTATGGCAGAGTAATATAAATTGCTGTATTGGAATGACGAATCTTCATACTTGCTAGTTATGGCCAGCAACCGGTATTACTGGGTTTTATAAATAGTAACTGATCTTACTGTGTTTAATAACATTTTATTTTAGATGCTAAAACAAAATGTAAAAGCACTGTCCTAAATCAAATGTACAAAAAGGTTTACAAGGATGACACAAGAAAGACAAGTTGTTTTGTTTTTATCTCGGCAGTATTAATTTATATGCTGTATGTGCGCACTACAACCTCACTGTAGACACCATGGATAATCAACATGACAACCACGGGGTCCTAGAGAAACACACAGCAACCTTGATAGATTGCTACACTCTCCCACAAGGCACTGCCCAGTGTTATTTGCTCACACCGCCCCACCCGGCAGATCTCATGTCTCTCCGTTGTTCACAATGTCATTCACAGGGTCACCGTCATATCCTAGGAGACGTGTTTTTAGAAGGAGATAGATGCCTGCTCTAGCTCTGTACATGGCAGGTGGTCATGCTGAATCTTACATAAGATAAAGATGACCATACGTCACCTTTTTAATGTACATGAATTACCTGGATAGAAATAAACGCCTTCACTTCTGTTTTTAATGCTCTATGTGATAGGTGTGTGTGTGTGTGTTGCTCCTCTGCAGCACCTCACTGGTCTGCACAACATCCCTTCCAGCTGGCATTAGAAATTAAAGTGGTTTACAAGCCAACCAACCAACCAACGGTATTGCTCCAGCCTCAAGACAATGCACACTGGAGATGTGCGTCAACTCTCTATTTTGCAATGCATGTAGATATGCTGTAAGCACATTGCAAGTTGCACATTAGGCCATTTACATTTTTCATGTTAACACCATCGAACAATATGGTTAACACATGCTATTTAATCAACATTGCCGCTGGTTGGGAAAATGACAACTGCGTCAGTCTGAAACTAGCAAAGACACTTCCGTACGCGCTTTGCTCCAGGTGTAAGATAGGGCCCACTGTGTTCAGTTCACCATGATACCATTTGTTTCATTTCTTTCTGTATGTCTCTCCAGAGAAACTCCAGCATCTCTGGGAGCACCAGGGGTGTGTACCAGGTCTCCGACCGGCATTCCTCTCCCAGCACAGGGTGAGTGAGCGCACCCAAAACCAGCCATGCTCTAGAGGAGGCTATAGATACATGTATCTTGTGGAGGTGTTTTTGTATTTCCCTGGGTCAATTTGTTACACACACTATTATTTTATACATACATTTTAAAGTTACAGGGACAGTGCACATTAGTAGACATTACTGTAAATATGCCAATTGCAGCAGTCCCATGGCAGGTGAAATGACAGCTACAAAAGACACATAAAATAAATGTCAAAAAAAGAACAGCAATACTGTAGCAGAGCACATTTCATAAAAACAAATGAAACAAATGAAGTTTTGTAACATGGAGAAAAATGCATAAAACATAATATAAAGCATGCTTTAGGTTATTTGAGTAAGTAATATAGTTGATACACAATTAATTATAAATTATCTTATGATTTTAAATTAATCTTAAAGGCAGTTAGTCATTCTCGAGAACTCTTACTAACTTCAAACAAAGTTACAAGCTCCCTCAGATGCTCCACCCCATACGGTATTGTTGTTGTTGTTGTTGTTGTTGTTGTGAGCGGTGTTTGCCACTTTGTTTATGTTACTATTTAAGTAGTCAGGGCTGTATAGATTTCAAATTATTTTTTTCACCACACAGAGAATGGCCAGGAGATACATGGTGAATTTGACAAAAAGTGTAGCTAATACCTTTAAATGAACGATGACTGATGTTTTGATATTTTAAAAAATGAAAATCTTTACGTTGTTAGGACTATCATTTTAAACAATTAGTCATAGTCACCGACCAAAAAGAAGTGGGGCATATTTTCAATGCACCTCTAATCTTCCTTTCTTATGGAGCCATATACAGTATAATCCCATGTGCTACAGTATATTCCGTCCATGTGTGGTTGTTTTATGTATAGGCAGAGGACAGGTTGCTGGATGTGCAAGTTGGTGGTTCTTTGCTTGAAACTCCTATTTAGTTGGTGTTAACTGTTTGGTGAGTGTCTGGAGATGACATCAGATCCTTTTCTCAGGTCTTCCCCAGTGAATCACACATAGCACTTGCTACAGATCAAGAAGCCTTCTATCTCTGCCTATTAATACTCATCACTCCAAAATGCTGTTGGTGATGCTCTTCTCAATGACGGATGTATAGATGCTCATCTTTGATTCATAATTATTTTATGAACTTATTGACGCAAGGTTAATTTTATTATGAAACAGTCACTATTTTTTATACCCACATTATTAACCAAAATGAATCTGTTATGTAAGTATTCCCATTACTAGTACATTACTAAACAATCATTCATCATTCATTGGCCCAGTGCAAAACTAATTAGTAATACTGCAGAAAACAACGTAAAACACGAATTACTGAATGTGCAGCTCGTAACATTCTAGAGTATCTTTGAATTATATCTTTGTTGTGATTACTGTATCATTATCAGTTCTTATCAGTGTGTCTGCTTTACAAAATACCCGTCTTCAATCACGAGAAGTACATTTATGAAGATGGAACCTGCGCCAGGAATGCAGAACCTTTGAGACGGTTGTGCTAACCATTGAACAAGGTTTATATAATTTTTTTAAAGTAATTCCCACACTGCTTGTTTTCATAATGCAAAGACCAGTGGGATTCTGGGAAGGAGAATAAGACAGCAGGAAGTTACTGTAAGACGACCTACTTTTCGTGAGGTCTATCTTTCTTACTGCTCATCACTGTTTGAGAGTGAAGTGAAATAGACCTACTGTAGCAATATGCCCAAAAGCCATATTTAATTTTGCAGCCATTCTTTTCCATTCTCTTACAGTTCTGAAATCCAGCTCTCTCTTGTGTCACACCTATTTCCATCTGATCTTTGAGAGACTCGGTGATTACGCTGCTACTGGAGCAACATGTTATCCTTTTATGAACTGATAACATAAAGAAAGCTATCTGAAGATCGTCTTCAGTATAAATGTCTGAATGGTTGACCAATCTAGATATTATTTTGGAAAGGAATATCATTTTTGATGAATTTACCAAAGAATGAGTTATACAGTAAAGATGCAAGATTTGAAGTTATGTCTTGATAGTTATGTGTAACTGTGCCAAGTTTTAAGCATGCCATGTTTAAGAGTACATCAAGTTCTCTTTGTCATTCTGACAAAATGTCTCAGGGAATAATTATTTTGTGTTTTATGGATATTAGGCAATATCTAAATATCCATAAAATTATCTTTGAGATGGCTCGCATGATACTAAACTAATTCACACGGTAACAGGTTCTATCCCTGACATGAGCCTACTTGTAAGTATCCTTGAGCAAGATGTTCAACCCATAACCTCATCTTATATGTCCAGTATAATTGTTTTTTTTACTTTCTTGTACTTGTACGCTATACTCTAGGTTGGTTTGGCCAATGTGCCTTCTAAATCGGTGGTTTTCAAAGTCATGGTTGGTTGCAGGACATTGAGTTTATTTTTTATTAATTGTATTTATCTAGTTTAATTGTCTTAAATATACAATGTGCATACATGCAACCCCATATTTCAGACCAGACAATAGCTAGAAAACCAGCAAGCAAGGGGTGGGGTGGTCACATTATGTAAATCTAATATTATTTAATGATATTAATTATTAATTATATTTAAGTATTTCATAGCTTGTGACCTCTGCACATACATTTGTTTATGAGGGCGACAGTGGTGCAGTGGGTAGAGCGGGGCGACAGGTGATCCAAAAGTCGCTGGTTCCATTCCGGCTAACTCCTCACCAAGTGTCGAGGTGTCCTAGAGCAAGACATCTAACCCTAACGGCTCCCGGTGGTTGATCGCACCCTGCGTGGCAGCAATCACCATCGGTGTATGAATGTGTGAATGAGTGGGTGAAGGTGAGGCTATATAAATGCAGTCCATTTACCGTGAGTGTTGCAGCAAGTGTCTCCAAAGTATAGCTAAACACCTACTTGGTTACAATCAATGGCTGCTGTCAAGCAGCACAAACTGCTCCTTTACTGTGGTGTTTCTGCAGCGCGTCGGGGCGGGTCAAGTCTGTGTCGCAGGGCTCTGGGGGCTACGACAGCGACAGCGTGGAGATGCACCCCATGGAGGAGTGCCCCGACTCCCAGTACTACCACGTGCAGTCCCGTCTGGGTGAGGGGGGTTACGAGCGCTCACCGGGGGGTGCGGCACGAAGCTGGGGGCTCCGCAAGCAGGCCATCCAGAACTGGCAGCGACGGCCGTACCGGAACAGCACAGAGGGCGACGAAGGGGATGTGTCGGACGTGGGCTCCAGGACCACCGAGTCTGAGGTGGACATGTGGGAGCAGGAGAGGAGGGCCGTGGCTGAGGTGCAGCAGTGTGCTGCACCTCAGCCCCACCACAGCAGAGCCATGTACCGCCCCAGCACAGGTAGGACCATGTATCACCCAACACAGGTAGAGCCATGTACCACCCAACACACCATGTACCGCCCAACACAGGTAGGACCATGTACCACCCAACACACCATGTACCGCCCCAGCACAGGTAGGACCATGTATCACCCAACACAGGTAGAGCCATGTACCACCCAACACACCATG
>JAODUK010048757.1:0-19419 GCA_027564635.1 Typhlichthys eigenmanni
TGTTTTAATTTTAATTTTGTTTTTCATTGTTTTTTTTTCCCCCCAACCCCCCCCCCCCCCCCCTACCCAATACAAAAATCACTGTCTTGTGTCCGTCAGATCAGAATACGTGCAGACTATCGGGACTCTGAACAGGATTGGATGCAGATGTATTAGCACCCGGTGTTCTTTGTGTCCAAGCTTGATTAATGTGAAGCCTTCTTGAACTCCCCGTGCATAAAGAAGGGGCGAAAAGAGACTTTGCATGATGATCTGAGGGGTTATGAAAACATATCCGACACGTGTGCTCTCAATAAAAGGGGGGGTCACACAGACTCGGGGCACTTAGAGGAATTAGACAGAAGCGGTTCCAAGTCCAGCTGTTGCTCTTTAGCAATCAGGACGAGGGCCAGCGACTTACCGCTCGTAGCTCCGCGCTATGGTTGCACTTGTTTCTCTTCTCACTCGCTCACTCTGTCTCTGTCTGTGTATTCCCTTCCTTTCCCTCTCTCTGTATTCCTCTCTGTTCAGGCAGGTTCAACGGTGTCCTTGGGTTAGTTTTATTCAACGCCGTGACCACATTGATGAACATTATTGTATTGTTGTTATCTACTGCACACAGTACAGTAGTTTGGATACTGTGGCAGGCAACACAAGGGTACTGCAGTGAAGGCGGCCTACGGCTAGCCTGCATCATTGTGTGTCTACATATTGTCTTTTAAACTACTTTTGCTGTGTATAAAAGCAGACAGCTTGGTTAAAATGTGTACGGCTGTCTGCACCAATTGAACTACCCACCTGGACGCTGTTCTCTACCCAACTAAACACATTTGTTTTCTACTGATAAAGAGAAGAAAATCATAAAGGCAGAGCTTGGTATATAAGGATGTTTGTAACCAGGCTGATGCGGGTGAAGTCTGTGATCGCCAACCTTAAAATCGACCTTTGACACGTTCTTGTTATCTTCACAGGTGTTCCGCTGATTGATGGGGGCACAGTGAGACTGCCTCATCTCATTGGTCTGTCCCGAGCCCTCGACCTGATACTGACCGGAAGACCGGTCGGAGCACAAGAAGCACTTGCCTTTGGATTGGCTAACCGAGTTGTTCCCGATGGCAAAGGTATGAGACTGGTTCATTGGTGCCGTCGTGGAACAATCGTGTTGTGAATTTCTACTTCTATTTAGTTGAATTTCAATTGGTTTATTTGGACCTGCAAAAAGGTTACAGTATTTTAGATGATCAAATGCTAATCAATTCTGCAGTAGCGTGCATTTTATTGTTTTATTGTTATTAGTTGAGTTGGGGGAGGGGCTTTTGATTTATGGGACCACCAGGAGCTGGCCTAGAGCCTTTCGGGGTTCCAATACGTTAGTGTACGTTCCTTGGCTCTATTCTACGTTAGCGGCTCTATAACTCACTATCTCCGCTCTGCTCCTCCGACACTAAAAGAAGATTAAGCTAATGCCACAGCAACGGCAAAGCATGTGCCTAGATGGTCTCTCTGAGGTTGATCACTTAACATTAGCACTGGTGTGAAGCAGAGGGTGATGCACGCACACACACACGCACACGCACACACACGCACGCACACACATACACACACACACACACACACACACACACACACACGGTAATACACAACACACACACTCCTGGGGCCTCGTGTATCAACATTGCGCGGGTTTTCACACACAGTGTGAGGTATCAAAATGAACGTGCCGTGAGAACGTGCGGAGCGCACCACAAAGTCAAGTCTGGCTCTGTAACGTGTCGATTTCTAACTGAAAAGCACCAAACCACACCAAATATGTGTCCCCTCCAGTTACTTATAAGGCAAGGTTGTCAATGAAAAAAACATATCCGATGACTACAATCATGTGGCATAATGCGGTTAATGTTTAACATCCGAAAAGCAAAAACCCAAATGTTGAATGCTGTCAACTGTATATTTATGTAAGCAACATAATAATGCGTGTGTGTCAAATGAATTAAAAATCAACTTCAAATAAATATACGTAACATAGGCCTACTGTATAGTCACGCTCTCTATATCGCCATTGTGCGCACCCTAATTCATCATTTATGTTAATTATCCAATATCATTCTGTTATATCCTATTTATCTCTTTCATAGTATTGACAATGTCATTCTATGATTACAGCCATGTCTTCTTCCTGTGAGCTTAGCTGCCACACTTTCAACTCTCATCTTTGATATCCGACTATTTCTTGATAGTTTCTGACGTGGTACGGTTCTCGTAACCCGAAGCATTGACTGCATTGATGCAAATGACTGCCGCATTTATTATAATTTTCATAGTAATTTATAGGAGGAGGTAAGGCGGGGTAAACGGCTCGTGCATTTACACTAAAATACACATTTATTGGGCTGTGTGAAGGGAAAATTCGCAGGACCTGGCGTACGCATGGTTTCATACATCTGAATATTTTTGTGCGTACACATTTTCGAGTTTTTTGAGTACGCCATCTTTTAGCATGACAGCTGCGCAATTGTTGATACACGAGGCCCCTGGGCATCAAAGTCTACCATCATGGGATATATATTTTCCATAAGGAAGACCTGAATGTGGTCCAGTGCTTTCATGTGGTGCTGGGAAGAACAAAGTGGCATAAGCTGAGAGACGAGCGCAGTAGCAGGTGGAATGTGTGTGATTAAATGTACTAATACAGTACACGGTGTTCCTGTGTGATTTTATGTACTGATGTACATTACACAGTGTTTTTGTTGCCCACACCATATATTTGTTATTGTGCTTGCATGCTGCATAAGGAAAACCCTACTTCTAAGAGAAAAATATGTTAATTATTTGTGTGCGTGTGTGCGCGCGCACGTAATGTGTGTATTTATTACACCCACTCGTGTATAATTTATCTGTCTCGTGTGCAATTTATCTGTCACCCAAATAAATACTAAACACGCACCACTACTGCTGAAACCATTGATGTTCCAATTTGGGCCCAGGTCCAACAGTCTGTTCCCCTTTTCTGGAGCAGCAGCAGCAACAGTCTGCATAATGGTAACTCTACCTTACTTTTTAACAGACAGCGACCACCTGCTTTAGGAATCTTGTACACAGGCTATATCGGAGTTCCTTAGTATGTACTTAAGTATGTACTACACATACTTGGCAGACTGTTGTTTTGTAAAGTTACTTTACTCCTGAACGCTGTGGTAAACAGAAAAAGAGGGCACTTTTTCTTGAATAGTTAATAATACATTATAATAATAAAATGATACATGTAAACTAGCTGTGACTTTACTGTCTTTCTATCATATTAAAATAAGTATTATTCACACTGGTGAGACATACAAGGCACACACTAGAAGTATTTGATTTGTAGCAGTTTTATTATGTTCACTCACTGATAATAAACGTATACAAACGTATACAAACGTATACAAACCCAGCTATCTTTCACCACATCATGTAGTTTGATAGCTACTAGGGGCCAGCCTAGAGCAGTGGGTGCCTGTAAGTGTCTGCAGCAGCATCAACATGGCTTAGTGAACAGGCGACCGAGCGCGGAGAAGTGAACGTATGCCGCAGTGGCAAGTTTGTTTTCCGTGCATTAGTGTCAATTTCTACACACTGTGACCCCTACTTTGCTATAAACATTCAGTAATATAGCACATGCTCTCGCCAACGAGATCAATCGGTGAACACGCACGCTAAAACATCACAAGCACAAAAACCCTTGAAGTAGCAAAGGGTACTCTGACACGGCCGCTGTTGAAAGACCTGTGTGGAAGAGGGTTGACTAGACACGGGTGGGCCCTATTGTCCTCACTGGCACGCTCACATGTCTCAGTACCCTTGAATGTCACACGGATTTATTGGCCTGTGTTTGTGTGCTGCCAGCCAGACACACACACAGTGTCTGTGCACGCAGCCAAGTGGAGAGGCTGACCTCTGTCATTACACCAGCTTTGCTTGGACCGAGCGTTGTGTGCGTCTGTGTCTGTGTGTACGTTCCACTGGCTGTGCGTTGTCATTACAGGCTTACCGGCGGCCCTGGAGTTAGCAGAGCAGATCAGCGCGTTCCCACAACGGTGTCTGCGCGCAGACCGCTCCTCGGCCATCTACGGCTGCTATGACGCCGGCTCTTTCACGAAGGTAGCGCACCGCACATCTACCACGCCCTGTCTTGGCTTCATAACGACACGCATTTCGGTCGACAAACAGAGGCAGCGATTTGGTGATTTCCACCACGTGACCCAGAGGAGGTCACGGGTTGAAGCACCCAGCATGCCTGGCTTATCTGTACGTGTCCTTGGGCACCATGCTGAACACCTACCTTCTCCATAATAATCTCCGGTGTTCCTACATCACAAAGTGGTGCAGACCGCCACCACGCAACACTATCCCAGCCTTGGCAACGCAAGACCATTTTGCGGGGTGGGCGGAGCTTCTGAGGAAGCACCCTATGGCACTTGAAGGGAGGGGTGTTTCTGTTTTTGACAAAGTTCAATGGTCTTTCGCCAGGATAGCTGACTCTACCTTAAAGTGCTGTAATTGTATTTTGCTCATTGAGGGTACACCAGATGCAGAAGGTCTTGATTTAGTTAGTTTAGAGCTTATTTAACCAGAGTGGATCCGATGTAAACTGTGATCTTTCATCACACAGGCAATGCAGCACGAGCTCAACCACGGCATCCCCGTCATCCAATCAGAGGCCATCCCAGGCGCGGCCAGATTCACCTCCGGAACGGGAAGAGGAGGAAAGTTCTCATAGGTGGTTCTGTGTGTAGTGTGGTGGAGTTGCCCCTTTGAAGGACGGGGTGGGGGGGTTTAGCACACACACCCTCTTAGCTAACATTGAACGTACCACTGACCCCTGGCTCAACTTCCGTTCAAACCCAGGGATTCATAGCTTTTTTTCAGTGTAGCACTAAACTGTGTAGCACTCAATATATATATATATACATATATATACTTTTTTTTTTTTTTGGTATCTCCCTTGAGACATTGGCTCATAAAAAATAAAATAAAAACTAAATATTGCTCTTGTTGTTTTATGGAGGCCCTGTGAACGTAGGTCTGTCATGCCTTTTGGGTTCCCTGCCGGCAGTTTAAGAAGAAACGAAGCCTTTGTGGAAGACACTGTTTATGTACTGTATGTGTTTGGCGCCATTGCTACTGTATAACCTACATCTTTATGTGCTTGGTGTGACTTGCCACTGTAATGGTGTATCGTTTCAGGAGAGAGAGAGAGCAAATGCTGTTATGGAAATAAACATTTGATATTTTCTTTTCTCTCAATTTGATATATTTTACTGAATGTCCTCTTTTCAAGAAGAATATTATCACTTCAAGTAAAAAAAAAACATTTTAAATAACAATTAATTAAACTTGATTAATAAGCCAACAAATAAAATGTACATTTTTATTTCAGAGATTTTCTCCCATGACTTGTAGCATACATTTGCTTGGTGTTTGATTCTGCCTGGCACTGCTTTAAAGGTGATTTGGATTCTAATACAAAGCATATTGTCTAAATCAGAAAATATCTCTTCACTGTCCGTTCTGTGTCCACTGTGACTACACAGCCCTGGCTCTGTAAATGTGTGGGTGCGGAGCTTCTGAGGGAGCACCCTATGTCATTGAACGGAGAGGTCAGATGTTTTAGTTTTGATAGAGTTCAAATCTCAACCATCTTTATCCGGCATTACCTTAACTACACCTTTCAATTTGATATCACAAGCGCATATCTCTGGGCCTTTGTCTGGATAGGTCTCTCACACTGCAGTGTTGAACATTTCCGTGTCTCCTGACAGATATCAGACATCTGGAGGTGCTGACACGCTCAGGGCTGTGTGCACTGAGACACAAAATGTGAAGTGCAGACAGCGATCAAGGACAGACCCAGCACAACACCTGCATCGGTTTGCCTTTGTTCCCATTTTTACAATGGAGTATAGAAGAACCCCTGATCACTGATAAGGTGTGTGTGTTCGTGTGTGTTTATGTGTTTGCATGTCGCATAAGTATAATTAGCGCGGGAGATTCAGCACTTATAGAGTCAGCGATGCACAATAAACATTCCTTGGGTTTTGGAGCCTGCAGCACCATCATTTTGTGTTGGTGAGAGTCTATCTCTTTGTCAGACACAAGTACGTGTGTGTGTGTGTGTGTGTGTGTGTACGCCTACTGCGTGATTGCGTGATAATGGTCCACTAGGTTGTTTTATGGCGTCCCCACCCTCCCTGAAAATCCACTCACTGTCTGACTGACAGCAAAAGAAGATTTCTGCAATGCCGGTTTCAAACTCAAAGAAAGGGGCATTTCCATACACACATCAAGGTGGGTATATTTAGAGAGAGAGAGAGAGAGAGAGAGAGAGAATAGACTTAGAATGTGTCCTGTCTAGACAGTGTGATGACAGGACACGGTGCTGCTGTTGAGTGTCTCCTCCTCTTGCTCTTCAGCAGGCCTGCCGCCGCTCCTCTCTAAGTTGGTGGACACGCACACAAACGTTTATAGGCATGTACTACAGTCTCAAAGACTGTCTGTTGGGCTGTGTATTTAATTAGCCTATGACCGAGAAAGTAAAAATGTCCTGTAGGTCTATTTTACAAGATTCACTGCGTTCAGGCTCATAGCCGAACTAAGAATGGTGAAGCCATCGTTTCGTCATCAGTTAATTATTAACAGAACAAGCTACCACCGTTTTCTTTCTACCTAATGAAAGACGTGTAAAGCAATGTATCTCAAATGTGCCATACTGAGCGTAGCAGAGCCTATACTCTTCGCAGGTGAGTCACGCCTATATAGTGCGCGTTTGCCTTTCTAAAAATGGGGAGGGGGTGTCTTTGAAGCCGGTCTCTCAGTCAGCGCTCTCTGATAAGATAAGGCCTCGCAGCAGTAGCTTAGCGCGATATGAACACCCTTACTGGCCCTTACAGAGCCATCTCATATCCGATATACCAGGGAGACATAACACAGGTCAACGTCGCGGGGTGGAAGGTTCGGGAAGGAGAGAGTTTCTCATAAAGCGAGATGTAAATGGTCTGTTAGCTCATTTGCATGTAGATTGGGGTTTGCAGAAATTAGAAAACGTGGCCGATTAAGTTCATATGTGGGCAATGGTAGCCTGTAGAGCACGATTTCTCATACACTTTATCACAAATCATCTAGTTAATAGTTAATAGTTTCCTATAAGCGCAATATACTGATATTCCACTAGTGGAGCTAGTGGACTAGTGAACTATACGTCACTCACGCGGTCACTTGATGTTTTCTACTGTGTCGTCAGGGATCGTGGCTCAGCTGGTTTTAATAACATTTCTGCTATGTGTGCGCGTATTTTAGGCATACCACATGGTTTTTCCGATTTTTCCTGACAGAAATTCATTCCAAAGAGAATAAGGCTTAACATTCTGTCTATTAGTCCCATAAGCATAAAGTGATATATAATAAAGTGATATATAATAAACGCATTGCGTGACATTTTACTCAAAGTATGCCTATATCTTGAGGGGTTTTCTAACATTATTATTGGAAAAATAGCTTTGCAAGTATGAAATCAACATTGTTGTTTATACAGCAAGCTTCATAAACACCGTGCGTGCAGTGACCAACATACAGTATGACAGAGTTTATGATGACAGACCATAAAGCTCCACCTCTGTCTCTGTGCGCACAAACGGGGCGGTTTCAGAGCATAGTAGCATACACACCATTAGACTGCAACCTGCTAATGCCCGTTATTTAGACTTGTGCACAGTCTGCAGGAAGACGCGGACAGTTGGTGAAAACAGTGGGAAAACTTCACATGGTCACTTTTCTTTCTACGGCAACGGTGGAAAACGATATATTAAGGAAAGCAAACACATCAACTAAAGTAAAATGGCTTATTTGACCAGAGTTGTTATTATTTTACTGGTGAACTTGCCATCAAAAGATACCTTTTGACTATAGGTCGACTTGCGACTTGTTGGAGTTTACTGTGAAGTTTTCAGAAAAAGTTTTACATGGTGCCATTGGAAGCAGGGCATTGCACTGCGCACTCAGAAATGAGAGCAGGGCAACTATTGCACACAGTTTGTACTGGAAAATATTTCAAATGGCTTGATAGGTTTGTATTTGATTTTGAACTGTGGTAAATCATTGTGCGCTCGACCAACGTTTCATGACTTTACACCCATTTTATAATTAGACCGCGACAACTAGGGAACCTCGGACGCATCATGGCAAACTGCTGGGCTGCCTTCGTTGGATTGTGGTGGAGCGGCTATTGCCTGTTCCTCGTCGCAGGGAGCAATTATTTATTCGATGGAAACAACGACGTGCACCCAAGTTTCATTCACCGGCGGTTGCGGACTCACGAAAAGAGAGAGATGCAGAAAGAGATTCTATCCATTCTTGGACTGCCGCACAGACCAAGACCGCATCTATCACATGGGAAGTACAACTCAGCTCCTCTTTTTATGTTGGACTTGTACAATACCATATCTAGCGAGGAGAAAAACGAAGTGGACGGCATTCTGGACCAATATCAGGCTATGGTGACAACCCAAGGTCCTCCACTGGCCACATATCAAGAAAATACCTTTTTAAACGATGCTGATATGGTGATGAGCTTTGTCAATTTAGGTAAGTTCCCGAAAACGTATTTTTACTACAAACATGCAAACAGACACCATTTAGCTTGTTGATATAGCTTAATGTGTACACTAGACATAATATGAACTAGAAGTCACTAATAACCGTATATTAATAATAACCTAAATTGAAAAGTTGTCAACAGGTGATCAGCGCTAGAGAAAATTATGTGCCGCGTGAGTGTCTTTACGCGTGTGCGTAAAGCTCAAACTGTGTGTAATTATTATGAAAAAAACATTTCCATGAATGCCATAAGCTACTTAACTGTTCTGGTTCTAGACGAATTAGCTTGGATTATACCATAGGCCTGCTATTTAGTTGCTGCTTGCCGTCGGATCCCTTGCAGCCTCGTGATTGTGTTGTACTATCTGTTCCATGATTTATGTCTGTGGGACTCGTATCCTCAACCAAACTATCAACAACCAGTAACAACCACCACTGGTATTTGTATATAAAGGGATATTCTTGCCACTGGCCTCCCGTGCTCCTGGCTGTACGAGTTGTGGTTTCGTGCGTAAATCTCGTGGCATTGTTTGTGTTACCACGCTAGATTGTCTTTAATTAGAGCAGATGACGATAAAGAGAGACACTTTAATCATGCTGGTTTTGAACATAAAAGCCAACGGCCCTTCCTTCCATTAGCAACTTGAATGTTTACAGTGAGATTCTAAACAAAGTGCGTGAAGATAAACAGGCGCAGCCAGAGCAATGCGAGCTGTAGGCCGACACAGCGGCTAAAAAACTAGATTGATTGTCCTTCTTCTTGGGAAACGGGAACAATGTCTTTACCCACCATGGTGTCACTGGGGAAGAATGTGAGGAACTTGAACGGTTGAAAAAAAGATTAATTATGAATTAAATTTATAATGAATCATGCAGCCTATCAATATATGTTTAACCTTATTCTTTATAGGCCATAACACCACACGTGATTGATTATATAATTAACACAGACAATGGAACAGGCTGTACTATAAAAACAAATGCTTCCCAACTTATTGGTCCTCTGAGAATCAGTTTTGCTATAGTGCTACATGCACTGATGAAAAGCAGATATTCGGACAGAGGGAGTCTGTCGTTGTGTTCTCAAATAACCAGGCCCCTCTGTTGGCTTCTGCATGTGTGGGAGTGTGATGGTGGTGGCAGTGTTTGTGTGTCTGTGGTCTAGGTATTCCTGTGCTGCTTCACTTTGCCTTCGTGCTCCCTTGTTGTTGTACATCTGGCTATCCACTTTGATTAATCACGTCCTGCGTCTTTTGACCATTCCGTCAGATTTCGTCTGTGTCCAGATGGGATTAAGTTGCCATCTCCTCCAGTCGTACACTGAGTCCTAACCGCCCTGGAGGAGTGAAAGCTTCCTCTCTGAATGTGATTGTAATTAATGTCGGCCAGGCCAAGGCTCTCCATCTGCTTTGCAAATAAGGTTCGACACGACTACCGTGTGTCATCGCCATTCGATTCGTTTTTAATGTGACCATTCTCGATTGGAGTGGTGCGCTCTGAGCAACCAGAAAGCTGCACTAAAGAGGGGCCGACCTTTCTGGGTGGTCCCGTTTATTTCAAATCTATCCCAAAATCTGGATATCATGTGCGTGTGGCCAAACAGAAACGGCAAATTAAACCAAGACAAATGAAAGGAGGATAGAGAGGGATGGGGGGTATGGGGGTTTAAACAATCTGTCTGGAAAGTTTGGGTCTGATTTCACAGACATAGAAACAAGATGGGTCCTTGAATAGACGAGGGGCTTTCAGTCAAAGTCAGTCTTGCATGGTATGTTCAGCTAAATGGTACTAGATGATATGATATGGCCTGAGCTGATGTATCGCGTATAGCCAGCTGCTTCAGTAGCGCGGGAAGAGAGCTCATTGTCAGTGACTGGGGGATGAATAGATTTAGGAGCCTTTGCCTTACATCCAGTCTTGGGTGTTGCTTGCAGCAAACCAGATGCCTCTTACCCTAGTTCAGGGTGATTCATGTGCACCTCTGCTCCAGTCATCTGTTCATCGTAGCTAAGCAATCGTCACTCTTTCAGAATGACTCATTGACTCATCATATGGAGAGAGAGAGAGAGAGAGAGAGAGAGAGAGAGAGAGAGAGAGAGGTTAAACACTTTATATTATGTGACAGTAAGCAATCTTTAGCCCCCACTTTTATTATTTGCATCTTCATTCCCAGAAAAGAATAGTGGTCACCGGCTCTGGGCACTGTGGCCTGGTTATTATCATTCACACCTTATGCTTGATGAAGAAGCAACAGCAATCTGCCAATGGAAGTAAATAGCCGGAGTGTGCCTGGAAAGACCTGTGATGTGCAGGCAGTATGTACAACCCCACCTTTACCATGTTCTAATATCAGAGGCCTCCCAAGAGGCCTTTGTCCCAAAGCATGCTGGTGCAGAGCAACACTATTTGCAGTTAGCTTATTTAGCAGATGCTTCTATCCAAAGTGACTTACATTGAGTAAGCAGCAGGCACTATAAGGTTTAAGGCATTTTGCTCAAAGACGCTTACAGGTAGGTAGAGTGTGCATGTTGGGGATCGACTGCGACTCGACCACCGTAGCCACTAGTGATTTCTATTGACGTCACTGAACAAAGGTCGTGAGCCTCTCCAAGAGATATATATAAGAGCATCACTGGAAAAATGTGGCTGTCTTTATTTGGCCAGCTTTGGTTATGTGATGGTAGAGCTGTTACCGTTCGGTTACACTGACTCAAGGATGCACAAAAATGGCTTCGGTTTCGCGGTTCACAGAACGTGGATTTCAAATGTTGTTCCTGTGTCACCTGCATTTAACTGTGATGGATTTGACTCCGTTTACCTCATTCCACACCACAGGCAGGTGAGGTGGGCCTCCTAAAGCTTGGCTTGGCACTGGTTTTGCAGCGCTTGTTTACTCTCCCATCCTTGTTTGTCTGTTTGCAGTTGCAGTGGAGGAAACGTCACAGAATAATCCCGCAAAAGCCACACTCGTTTTCAGGGTTCATAAATCCATACTAGTTTTAGTTTTACACATGGTTTCAAAGGCCTTCCTCTCTTCTACATTTAAAAAATGTATGATCCACTGGTTCACATTGCCCATGCTCCTTTCTTATTCATGCAGTTATAACACATTAAAGGGAATTATTAACCTATAGAGTAGGGGTGCACTATATATCGATTCAGTATCGTTATCGCAATATCACGTTGCGCAATATCATATCGAAAATGTTGTAGGAAGTGCAATATTTAGTATATTTAATGGAGGGATGCATTCGTTAGTTGTGTTTGATTTAGACAGAGCAGTAGAGGAAGCTAATGACATAATAGAGATTGAATAGGAAACATTAGTGGCCAAAAAGAATGGCCAAAAAGAATAGTAAGATAGATCTTATCTATCTTACTGTTGTTGTACCAGTCCAATATGACTACCAGTTGAAAATGTGTTGTTTTGATATTAGTTATGAATATATTTTTATGCATTTCCCCATAACCCAAACCATTCCCATAAGTTTTTACTTATGTTTAAAATTTTTCAAAATGAATATCGATATTGCAATTTTCATGATCAATATCGCAATATCACATTTTGTCAATATCGTGCACCCCTACTATAGAGTTAGCTGAATAGGACCACTCTGTTTTGTTTTGTGTCCCCTTTTGCGGCTGAGGCAGACTAGCTGGTAGGGCTGGGCGATATGGACCAAAAATAATATCCCGATATATTTAGGTTGAATACTGATACACAATATATATATCGGTATTTTCTATAAAGTGGGCTAAATCCTTCAGGCATAGAGAAAAAACAGGAAACCCGACAGAAATGTGACATTTTAAATTTTTAGCTACATTAATTGACATATGTGAGCTTTATCTAGTGGTCACTCACTCCTGACTCCACCCTCAGGCCAAGTGCAGGCATGAAGGGAGAGACCAACAAATCAAACAAGTTATGAATAAATGCATAATATAACTATATCGATATAAACAATATTGTCTAATCTTATATCTCTTTTGAAAAAATTCTGAAATACCGGTATATCGCCCAGCCCTACTAGCTGGTGAGTTTAATTAAGCACCCTTGAACATTAGATATCCCCTACAAAATGAAATGCTTTCAACATGCCTGTATACCCGCATTGCTTTTTTTTTCTTGTAAGTCCCCTCCTCACATTTCCAAATCCACACACCCCGTTGCATCACTATAGCTGAGCTGTCACCTGCCCTCTTAGCTAAGTCAACAGCCACCCGCATCGGGTTCAGGCGCTTACAACTCTGCCTCCCACACTTTAAAGGCGAGCCAGCCGAAGTGTCTTAAGAAGGGGCTTTTCCGAAGATTAGCTGGGTCTAGACAACGTTGGGCATATTCTGAAGTGCATTGCCCTTGTTTATCCACCTGTTGTTCTTGCGTCTTGTGATGCCTGGCTGCCTTTCTGGGTCCATAAGACTTGGTAAGACGTCTCTTATGCACTGAAACATGTCCCAAAGACCCGGCGTGATCAAATCAGTAGTTTGGGTGTGATCAAAGACTTAACTGTTTGATGCTGAATGGAGCTTTGGAAACCGTCTCAAAATAAGTCCTGCAAACCTTTGCAGAAATGAATATTGCTTATCACTCAAGGCCACCGTCTATTGCACAGTAAACAGTATTTGCTGGAAATAAAGGGTGGAATTCAAGATATGCTGCAGTGGAATCCAGCGTTCTATTCTGGGATGTAAACTTGGCAGTTGATACCTGTTAGCAATGGTGGGAAGAATGACATTAGCAAACTACAAACTTGGTTTATTTTCATATGTTTAAAGCATCAAACATTTATCTGCCACTACATGTTTCCTTGAACTGCCAGTGGAGTTCAGGAACAGCCCAAGATATACAAATGATTCCGCTTATTGAGTTACAGTGTTTTAAAGTGCTTCCTCTTTCTCCTGTTTGGATTGTATTGGTTTTCATGCGCTTTGGCAAAACATGTAGCTATTTCAGAGAAACAAACTAAGTCAATGGTGGAAACATCTCCGGATAATGGTATGATATCATTTCCAGGTTGGCAGTATATTTGTGTTACTGAACAACTCTTTTGTCAGTGTGACCTTACACATGTGTACTTTGGGTTTATTGTCCCCATTAGGTGGAAGAACTACACCAAATATTGGATTAGCCTATATTTTTAAGCGCGCACATGATGTGAGAGAGGACTATGATTGCGTGCACGCACACACACACACACGCACACACACACACACACACACACACACACAAATGTAGATGACAGCATTATATTTATGGTCCCCTATCGAGGTAAAATTAAATTTTAGTATGATTTCAACCAATCCTGTTTTTCCTATTTTTCTACTGCCTCTTATTGCCTGTCAGAAAACTTTACAACAGAAACAAAATGTTTCAGTCAGAAACAGTCCAAAATGTGTTGGTAGAACAGAATGAAGTCATGTTTGTCACGCAACACATTATTCCTTCTCCCTCATCCCTGCCTGCACCCTGATGATATCGCGCCCCTCTCACGACATAACTCTTTGACTTGACAAGATGGCTGCCGTGATTTGGAACTAAGCACAGAGATTAGTGCGGCTGATCCACCTCCTGCCCCTTTGACTCCCTCCCCTGGACATTCCTGTTCCCTCCAGGCAGAGTGATCAGTAGCCCGAAAGCCCTGTGCGAGTGTGAAGAGATAAGAACGTGAGGTACGGCACACTCCCGTCCGCTAACGACTTGTCGGGGAGAAGCGATATCCCTGTCGGAACATCTGATTAGGGCTCGCTGCTGCTATTTATCACCTGGCGTGCGGGCTTGGAGGAATTTGCCCTGTTTGCTCTCCAGTGCCTTAGAGAGAGAATCTTCACTCTCCCTTCGGTCTCTACCTTTTTTTATCTTCTTCTGCTTTTCACCGCGAGTGTCTCGTCTTTGACTGCTCTGGTTCTCCGACCGTGCCTCTCCTGTACAGTACGTGTAGGAGAAAGTAGTCAATATTATCTACATCGATCGTTCTTATCTTTTCTAGCTATACGTTATCGTGCCGATAAATGATATAGATTGTTTTTCATGTACTGTTATAAAAACAATCACAAACGCTGGCCTCAATATATCACAAAACATTTGCGTAAGTGACCTTTTGAGTCTCACCTCTAGTCTCCTGCTCTGTGTCTGTATTTCTCTCTGTTTATGTGTATGTCCAGTCCCCCTTAGTGTTTATAAGCGGCACACAGACTGTGTCGCAATCACAGAGTTGGGAAAGCCTTTTGCAATTCTGCTACGAGGTGGTGGTGGTGGTGGTGGTGGTGTTTATAAACAAGGCCAGGCTACCACCAGAGAAACATGCTCCTTCCCAGATGTTTGGGCCGATGCCTGCGATGGAGAACCTATAGGTGGTCATCGGGAGGCTTCTTCTGAGTCGTATGTAGTGCTACTGGTGGGGAGGCTGTTCCCTGTGAGAATTCTTGTGACAGAGTTCATATTTGTTCTGCCCTGTTTCCTACTAAACGTGTTGTAAAGCTGTCCTGCTTTTATCTGTCTTTAAGAAAGCCTCTTACTGGGCCCTCGAGAGAAGATCATTAACTCGGAATATGTGTGTGTGTGTGTGTGTGTGTGTGTGTGTGTGTGAGAGAGCAACAAAGAGAGAGAGTACGTGTATAATACCTGTTGATGTTGTTGTGTGTGTCTGTATGTGTGTGTGTGTGTGTGTGTGAGAGCAACAAAGAGAGAGAGTACGTGTATAATACCTGTTGATGTTGTTGCATTGCAGCAGAACATTAAATGGACTAATACCATCTGTATTATGTGAGGACTCCATCATTGTCAGGGACCAGGAAAAGCCTGACCAGTGCTCGCAGGTACTAAACACAGCTTGTAAACCGCTAAAGGATGTGTCCCTCTGTGACCATTCAGCACCATCTATCATGTTGGTGACCCCAGTCCTTCTGTCAGAACAGCCACTTCTCTTCAATAGGAATGACTGCAGTGGACAGGAATGACCCAGATGTTTACGGCAAACATTCTTGCTGTCGCGTTCTTTTGCGTGAAGCCAGAAGCCACCAGGCGGCCTTGGAGCCACCAGGCAGCCTTGAGGGTTTATCTGCAGCCAATAAAAAGTATAGAGAGAGAGGAGGGGGGGAGGGGGGGGGGCAGGTAAGAAATAAGGCACACCCAAGCGCTCTGTGAAGGTCACAGACCCAGAGAGGTCAGCGCTGATTTAGAGCCTTCACTAACCTTAAGGGGGCAGAGGAAGGAGGCTTGTGCACATGCTCAATCTGCTATTGCTAGTATCTGGCACTGACTGTGCGAGGGCGCGCGTGTGTGCGTGTGTGCGAGGGTGCGTGCATGTGTGTGTGTGCGTGCGTGCGTGCGTGCATGTGTGTGTGCAGTAGACGCTTTGCGTATATACGATACGCGCTAGATGCTTTTTATCAACTCGTACAGTGTCTTCACCCGCTAGGCTCTTATGGTCCTGTGTGTGTGTGTGTGTGTGTTCCACACCCGCTCTCAGGACGCGCCTGAAACAACACCCATCCCCCTTCCATGTCCCCCCCGACACCGGCAATGCTGCCCTACAAGTAGCCCTCCCTTTTCGACCGCGGTGTCGCTGACAAATTTACGAGCACCTCGCTGACCCCCCGAGGGAAAGCTGACTTCCCACCCAAGCATGACGCCCAGGAGAGGTGAGGGGAGACACGGGCACGAGGAGGGAGTGGTGTGGGGTGGGGTGAGGGAGAGAGAGAGAGGAGGAAAGTGGCAGCAGAGGCTGGACAGTATCCAGACACTGTTGGGGTTGGGGGCTTCACTCCCACCGGGAATGTTTTAGCTCATATAAAAGAAAGCGTTTTATAGCTGCTTATTCTATCATCATCAGTTTTGTCATTGGTGGAAGCTCGGACCCTTGAAGGCTTGAAGTGGAGGCATTTTTAAATGTTTACATTTTTTTTAAATTTAGAAGCGTTTTAAAATTTCGGTCAGAGATGCAAATGTAGATTTTAATTCTATATATTGTATAAAGCACATATGCTACTGTATATTTACACCGTGGGGCAGCTGTTGAACAACGTTTCCCACCACTGCAACCTGAGATATTTGTTTTACACCCCTTCTTCTCCCACTGCCCTCCCCATATGTTCAGTGGCTACAGCTTGTCATATTGCTAGTTTTGAAGGAGCAGGTCCATCAAGGTTCAGGTTATTGAGAGTCAGCACTGATGTGATATCCATGTGGTTTGCACTGAAAACATTAGAAGGACTTCAGGCAAAGCCTATAAGTTCGGCACGGCCTTTTGAAATCATGCGTTGACGTGGACAGGTGTATTATTAGGAACATTGGTTATTTTCTGTATATTTCCTTCTGGTCCACCTGCTAATATAATATCCAGGTGTTTGGTTACCTACGCCGTTACGTGTGTTTGTGTGTGTGTGTGTGTGTGCCTGTGCGTGTGTGTTTGTTATAAAACAAGCAGTAGGACAAAGATTAAAGTCCACCCATGGGGAGTATTGAAGCCAAGCTAGACTGATTTATCAGTGGATCATATTCTCTGGGCCGTAAGCCACTGAAATGCATTGTGGTCAACACAGACTTTCCAATGGGAATAGCACTGAACCTCAACTCTCTGAGTGTGCGTGTCAACAGTGACCCTTAGAAGTTTAGACAGATGGAGAAAGGGGGAGAGAGAGAGAGAGAGAGAGAGAGAGAGAGAGGTAAGTATATTCTGCGGTAGTAGCCTCAAGTAAAAGTAATACCACTAGATAAAACGTTTTAATCCCAACATTTTTAGATGATCCTTATTTTCTCAGTTGTTTCTGCACAGGACAAGGTTGAACCGCTTGTGATGGTCGTCGCTCATAAAAGATGGCAAAATACTGAGAAACAACGCTGAAGGGGCGGTTGCATGCTGAGGCAGGCTGAGGCAAAATGAGATAGAATCAGAGAGAAATATAGGAAAAGGAAAAGATGTAAGCGAGAGAGGATTGAGCTGTCTCTCTCTCTACCTTGTGAGAAACGAGCTGTCTCTCTCTCCACCTTGTGCCTGTGGTATGCAGAGCCACTCATATTTTGACTTCTCCTTTATAAACAGCTGCGTTTCCCTTTTTCAAAGATATTTTTTCCTTATTTATCAGATCCCTCAGGAGAGATCCATCTCCCAGCCCTGACACTGTCTTCCTCCTCTAAATCTGTGGAGGGCTGGTTGGGAACACATACACACACACACACACAAACACGCTCACACACGCACGCATAAAAATAGACACACACTTAATAATGTTTGTCTGCGCAGGTTCACACACACACACACACACACACACGCACACCTACACACACACGCACACCTACACACGCACACACACACACACACACCTACACACACACACATATCACTATAGCAGACCCTCTCATAACTTCTACTGTTGCACTTCATAGCAACACACACACACACATACGTGACAACTGTGTGTGTGTGTGTTGGTGTGCACACCTATACATGTGTCATGGTGCATGTGCTACTGCAGAGGTCATACATGCCCTACACACACACACACAGGCAAATGAGTGACAGGTCTTTAAATGGTATCCCATAGAAGACTGGTACAGGCCATCGGTCTAAGTAGAGTGTGACGTAATCATGGTAAGAATCTGGTAAATATCTGTATGCACACTTACACACAGCTGCAGCAACTCCTATCAAAATGTATTGGAGTATATCTCTGATATTTGCTTTTCTCAACTGGGTATGAGCTCTTAACCCAGGGGGAGAAGAGTAGCCTTCATCGTCAGTATAAATCGCTAAGGAAATGGAGCTTAACATCAAGGATGGAGCCTTACAGTAAAAGGAAACAAGAGCAGAAGTTTTTTTTTTTCCTTTCAAAATGTTGTGACCCCTGTATTCGGTGGTCATTGTTTCTGCCAACAAATGCTCACATTAGCCAAGAACACTGTAATGGGATCTACATTCATGTTTCAAGTATTCACCTTCCGGCCAAGCCGCAAACTCATAATATACTCTACCTTTAAGATTGAAATACTTGGATGGAGTATTCAGCAAGTTTAAGATTTGAGTTAGGTAAATAATTTCAGGTTCATTATGAACCTTTAGAATGAAATTTGAAATGGTTTGTTACTTGTTACTTGTAACTTGGCTTGAACGTTTTCATGATATCGAACAATGTCAGTTGTTTATAGCAAAGGTTTTACATATTTTGATCTTTTCTTTTCCTTTTTAATTTGCATCCTATATCAACAAATGCTACCAAAAGTAAGTGCTTGAAGCCTTCAGTGTACAGTACAAACAGTGTAGCTAAAGGCTTCAAGATTTAGATCTGTTATTGTGACATGCAACCGGCTGTTGAGATGAGCTATGTTGTTTGTGGATTGCCATGGTCTCTAAACAATAGCTTCCAAGATGTCGGTGAGATGACAAAATGAACAACCACAAGTGTTGTTACAGTGGGGTTAGGGTTAGAAAAGGATTCGGCCATTTATTCTATAGTCCATGTCTTTGGAAATTTAAGATCTGGAAATTAGATTCCACTACATTTTGTTGACAGTTCATTGGCCTTGAATTCGTCTCCAGTAAAACAACTTCACTTCACAACGGCCTTTGAACAGTGGCTATTAATACCAATGAGGGTTTCTCGTGGTGACTGTTGGCCCTTTCCACAACAGCTTCTGTATTAGCACATATTACAGACACATACGTGGAGCTCGAACACAGCACGTTTCAATGTATGCACCTGCGCGGCCACAAACACTGTTGTCTCTGGCAAACAGTAAGGGGGGGGGGGGGGGGGGGGGGGGGGGGGGGGGGGGGGGGGGGGGGGGGGGGGGGGGGGGGGGGGGGGGGGGGG
>JAODUK010048768.1:0-18259 GCA_027564635.1 Typhlichthys eigenmanni
ATGATCATTATTATTGACATGTCACATGAAAATAGTACTGGAGTCCTTCTTTATTCAGTCTGGCTTAATTGTACCTGTTTAACTGCATCTGGGGCCTCATGCATCAACATTGCGTTCGCACGAAAATGTTGCGTACGCTGGTTTTCACGCACAAAAGTGGAATGTATCAAAATAAGGACGTGAGAATGTGCGGGCCGTGGCGCAAAGTCTAGAGCTGCCGCGAGAATGTGCGGAGCGCAACGAAAGTCATGTCTGACTGTGCCGTGGCGATTTCAAACTGAAAAGTACCAAACCACACCAAATATGTGTCCCCTCCTGTATATTACCATAAGACAACATGGCATTGTCAATGAACGAAAATGTTGCGTACGCTGGTTTTCACGCACAAAGTGTGCGTGAGATTTGTAAGTTTGCCTTCTTTTAGTATGAAAGCTGCACAATTGTTTATACATGAGGCCGCTGGAGTTTGATTAAGTGCACCTGCGGCCTCATCATGTATCACAAATATTCAGCGGCTGGCGATACATGATGTACAATTATGAAGGAGCAGACACTTTGCTTTAGCCAATATTTACTTTAGTGATAAGTATAGGGAGGGACACAAAAGATAGTGCCTTTACGATTAGGGCAAGATTCAAACTAATCTGAAGACCTTTGAGGGCTGCAACATGTAGAATATTTAGTATTGCTTACACTGTCGTTTTTTCAGTACCTGGATAAAATAAAACATTATATGGTATAATATATTGATTAGATACCAATAACCATTTTGAAACGAAATGTTGGCCTTTTGGGATTATAGACACGTTGTATAATTTCCGTTTCTGTCCAGGTGAGGGCGCTTTAATACCGTTTTGATTTTCTAACATTGAAACGTGCTTTGTAGTTTAAGGTAAATAGGAAACGTTCATGAGTGACTAGCCTACTGTCATTTATCGTAGTCTAATGTATTACCTGTGTAACATCAGTAGGCAATAGACTGTAGGGTATATTATGACACTGTTATTCGTCTGTGTCTGTTTCAAGTTGGTGTTGTTAATGTGCTTTCCAGTCAGCCAACACCAGAGATTTGGTGAGTGGGTTTGTCTCTTGACATTTGCTATAACAATTACATTTTTGACGTGCAGACTAATGTGTTAATCATACAGACCTAGATCTATCGATCTTTGTCCATATGTTTATTTGTGATAAGGAATGCGGTATTTACTTGACAAACAGTGTCTGTCTTGGTCAACCCTTCAGGTTCAAACCATGGGTCTGTTCTAGATGTCAGACCATGCAGGTCTCAGTTCTATATGTTTGAGAGTGTCACATTGTCCTGTGGAGACCAGGGACACTCCACATGGATCCTGAAGAGTGATAACCTAGATAATGACTGTCCTCTGCAGACATCACATTGTTATATCAAAGAGTTAGCCCCAGGATCCAGTGGTCTGTACTGGTGTGAGTTCAGCTCTGGAGAACGCAGAGGTGTTATTCATCTTATTGTTACTGGTATGCAAACTATTCTTACCTTGTTACTATGCATGCACTACAGACTATTCTGCTATTCCAAATTAGGGCTACGTGTAAACATCTAAAACGTATAGAATATATAAGCCTGCTATTGCCTACTGGAACAATATATGGGCATCTTAAATACACATGCATTTCACAAGGAATTTTAAAGGGTCTACAGCTATGTCAATGTTTACCAACCCTGATTCAAATGAATTATCAAAGATTGATAGCGACTCATTCATTAGAATTAGATGTGTTAAAGCAGGGAGATGTCTAAAACTTGCAGGGCAGGGGGGCCTCCAGGAAAAAGATTTGGAAACACTGGGCTATAGCTAGTTACTTTTCCATTTTCCAAATAAGATGTGAAATATACAGATAATGTTGTGGTAGTCTAGCCTATAGGCAACGTCATCTTACCTTTACCCTAACAGTGCGTCGATTATAGACTTAAAAAGTCTGTCTATGAAACATGGAAATCATTAAAAATGTATTCAAGAATATGGACCTATATCAAAATGTTATGTTTTCTGAATATTTTCTTGGCTTTATATGCACATAAATTATACTTTGGCTACAACAAGTCTATGGCAATAGGCAGTGGTCAGGCGACTTGCAAAAAAAAACTAAAAGATAAAAGCGGGGTAAAACTTCATGTGAAGTTTGTTCATTAAGACTGACATAACACTGTCATAACCATGACACGACAACAGTCATGAACATTAATGAATGTTTATGACTGTTGTCATTAGCTGTAATTAGGTAAATAATGTCATGTTTAATGTCAAGTTGACATGGTTTGGCACAAAGAAAAAAACAGGTTATGTCATCTTGGTTAATGCAAGTTGTCATGACAGACAGATCCCAAACCATGTCAACTTGACATTAAACATGACATTATTTACCGAATTACAGCTAATGACAACAGTCATAAACATTTATTAATGTTCATGACTGTTGTCGTGTCATGGTTATGACAGTGTTATGTCAGTCTTAATGAACACAACATCTAATAAAGTGTTACCAAAAGTGGTGATCTTATGAACAAGCAACACAAAGAAGTACAAAAAGAGGCAGTAGGTCTACGTATATAAATATAACAAGGTCGGGAGACGCCAAAACTGCAGGAACGATTCTCAGACTAGTAAGAGGGGTGTGACCAGAGGTGCAGTGTCGGACAAGATTAGAATAGTCTCAGCCTCTTCCCTTCATCAGCACTACATCACATAAGAGAAGATCCTACGTCACATAAGAACATCTGATTAATTTACCCCTGTAACCATGTCAGTACCAGGAAATGGGGTAGTATATTTTCATTAGTTGTTAGCATTGTCTTTCACACAATACTCGAGACGTAAATCACGGCACAACGCTAGTATGGAGATTTATTTATTCAGTCTTCAGTTTTTCTGTTTAATTTAAGGAGTAGCCAAACAGTCAGTTATTTATCAGAATTACAAGACTTGCAAATATTCTTCTGTTTATAGTGGTTACCCTTAGTGTATTTTGATTACATATTGTGAGCCCTTTCGCCAGTATATGTGATAGTATGCGTGCAGACATTGAGTGAAGATCATCTCTGCACGAGCAAGAGACATGGCGGGCCTGCACAAAATATTTATTTGGGTTTGAGACGCTGGTGTGCTTAGTAGTGGCAGAAAGTCATAGGGTCACTTACATATTTTTTTGCTTTATTTACACAACACACTTATTAATCAAATGTCTGTTTTCTTGATGATTCTGATTCCTTTTATAATATAGAGCATATGTTTGGAGTGATTCTGGCCAGTCCTGCTCTTCCAGTGACAGAGGGAGATGTTGTCAAGCTGCGTTGTTTACACAGAGATGAGAACTATAACAGTCATGTTGGACCAGCTCTCTTCTATAAGAATGGTTCCCTCATGGAGGTCAATGTGACAACAGAGATGAACATCCCTGCAGTGAACCGGTCTGATGAAGGTTTCTACAAGTGTAACATCCCTGGTGTTGGAGAGTCTCCAGAGAGCTGGATGGCTGTGGAAGGTGAGACTATATTGTTTACAAATGTAAATAAGTAGGAATAAACACAAGGATAATATGTTAAAGGGTAAACAAAAGTTAGTATTTTGCTTTGTGCTTACAAAACAAAAAACATGTTTTTTTTCAAGTTCGTTGCAATACTAATTATTTTGTATAAACTAATAACTTTTGTATTTGTTTTTGCGGTTATAGATACCTGAGTAAGAATAGGTTTGAATCAATTAAATGTTATGTGTACATAAAAAAACCCTACATAAGATACAGTATAGCATTAGGCATATATGTATAATTGTTTTTATACGTAAATTATAGGACAAATAAAACTGGATAAGCAATTACCATAATAGTGTCCAATTTTATTTTTTCATGAATAAAACTGTCCAAGTCTAAAACTAAGTGTAGTTTACAATATGAATTAGACTTGAACATATACAGTAAAAGACCATAAAAAGACCTGTACAGCAATTTACAGTGTCAATCATCACTCAAACTAAACATTACATCTTTTCTAGAAAAATCTCCATCTCCAGTCTCCTCCTCCTCTCTGGTACCTCTCCTGCTATGGCCAGGAGTCTCCATCATAGTGGTCTTACTGGTCACCATGGTGGGACTTCTTCTGTGGAGGAAACACAATGGTACATGTGTACATGTCTTTTGAAAAGAGTTTCATCCAGAGCTATGCAATGTTATATATATATAAAAAAATAAAATAAAAGCAAGTTGGTATTGAGCCTTATTAATCAACAACATATTAGTACGGCTCGGCACAACTGAGCTAGCCTGTTAAAACCATCCTGACGCTCAACCGCTACCATTTGCTTTACCAGTGTGTGAACTCTTAATTTAAGTCAGTTTGAGTAGAGACCCACCAGCACTGCAGTGCAAAATAAGTTTTCCACAAATATTTTTAAATAAATTGTGTTCGATCGATAGTCTACAGTGATCGGCAGCTTGTTTGTGGACACTGACAGCTTTTGAGTTTATTGCAATTTTTCCAAGAAAAATGTTTTAAACATTTAAAACATTCTTATTCGTTTTATTAATTACATTTATTAAGTGTATATCTTTTTCTCAAATTAAGTTTATTTGGAGTTTATAGTGCGTGGCCTATAAAGTATTTATCTTGTTGGTGCACATAATGTGACATAGTAGCAGAAAGTCATATAGAGCCATTTAAAATATTTATTTTGAAAAAAATAATTACAATTTCTGGGTCTGGGACAAGAGTAAAACATCAAATCTATTTATAAAAGGCACTTAAAGAGCAGTAATAAACAGAATATGCAGGCATTATTAGATGTTTATTAGTATGTTTTCTTGTGAACTTCATAAAATTAAAATAGAAATCTGCTTTGTTGATAAATGTTGGACTGCATTTATATAACACTTTTCTAACCTTCTGGTGACTGAAAGCACTGTACAGTATTGACTCACATTCGCACACAGATAGGGATTGCTGCCGTGCAAGGTGCAACCAACCACCGGGAGCAGTATAGGGTTAGGTGTCTTGTTCAGGGACACTTCAACACTTGAGGAGTTAGCCAAGATCAAACAAACGCCTTCTGGATCACCTGCAGGGACGGATTGGGAGATTAAAATGGCCCCACCCAGACCGGCCCACCACAACCTGCCCCCGTAAACTCCAGCACGGCCGCCCTGTAATGCACGCACATACACACATAATCAGCCTCTAGTACAACTAAGAAGAGAAGCGGCTCTACTCCGAGTTCCTCACGGATAGCTGAGCTTCTCACCCCATCTCTAAGGGAGATGCCAGCCACCCTCCTGAGAAAACCCATTTCGGCCGCTTGTACCCGTGATCTTGTTCTTTCGGTCATGACACTTCATGACCATACTGTAGGTGAGGGTAGGAACAAAAATTGCCCGGAAGATCGAGAGCTTTGCCTTGTGGTTCAGCTCTCTTTTCATCACCACGGTGCGGTAAAGCGATTGCAATACTGCTCCCGCTGCTCCGATTCTCCGGCCAATCTCCCGCTTCAATGTCCCCTCACTTGCAAACAAGACCCCGAGGTACTTGAACTCCTTCACTTGGGGTAAGGACTCATTCCCTACCCGGAGTAGGCACTCCATCGGTTTCTTGCTGAGAACCATGGCCTCAGACTAATATTATTATATTATATTAGATATATAAAAATATTAAATATATAATAAAGACAGTAAGGCAGGCTATTAATGCATGCCTTTACGTCTGTACAGTAGCTGACAAATAACATTTCACTCATTTATTCTATCATGTTAATTCATTAGGTGTAAAGGAGTTGACCAAGGAATAGGGAGACACGGAGAGAGATTGTTTTAACTGCCCGAATCTGGGACCCTTTATTAAACAAAAACACATATAACTTGTAGTACTGTCGCTTCTACTCAACAGCCCTCGTCAGGGAATTTTACATTTTACTTGGAGTTGGAATACTGACTAAAGGGAATAGATGCATCAGAGGAAATGAAGACAATTTAACAAATCAAACCATCTTGTCTTGAGTGCCAATCTGTTGGCACTGCTTTGCTAACTAAATGTGTTTGATCTACAGTCTAAGAGTTCTTAGACTGTAGTGGAGCAATTCAGTAGCAGAGTTTATCAATAGCAATATCAGGAAGTTTTAACTAGACTATCACTGAGCATGTTTTTAAATATAGTGTTATATGGCAAAGGATAATTTTTTTTTTCTGATAATTACAGGAATAGTGTGTGAATCTAATATCTTTACAATTTATTTCAAACGAATCTTCTGCAAATGCATGGAGCGTTTTGTTAATTGAAGACAAAGTTCAAAGAGTAAAAGACTAACCGTTTGCTTAACATTACAGCCTCTGTTACAGAATATGTGGTTGTGGAACAACCTGAAGTAACATATGCAGTTGTAACAACAAAACCCACCAATAGAAAGGTAAGACAGACAATAACCTGGCTTTTGGACAAATAGTTTTTGGACCTAACGTATATTAAATTGTCTAATCTGAAGTGACGCATAAACAAATATCCAAAGCAGTTTAATTTTAACACAGACTGGAATGTTTTTCTATGTTGATTTACTCATTGCTTGAAACTCTCAGATGCTTCATACAGCAGTCTACTGGACATGGTAAAATATTGAGCGTGGCGGTTTTGTGATTTACAAAAATAACCACACGTAACTACAGGTGTCACAAGATGCAAAGTGTCGCACTTTACAACTCGTGACATGACTGTCTGATATCCGCTCTGCACATTGTGGTTCATGATGGTTCATAATGGCATTTTTACATATTTGTGGTTTGTTCCTGCTCTCATGTTTGTAAAAATGAGATGGAGATGCATGCATTTATTTAATCTCGTTTGGATTATCGCAATGCTTTGTACACATGTCTGAACAAATCATCCCAAGACTACTTGCAAAATGCAGCTGCAAGGCTTCTGACTAAGACCAGCAGGAGATTGATTACACATTACTCCTGTGCTTGAGGCTCTACACTGGCTTCCTATTGGCTTCAGCGTTAACTTACAAAGTGGTCCCTCACAGAGCCTTGCATGGTCAAGCTCACCCATACATACTGGACTTAATGTCCAGGATGTATGACGGCGCACACACTATACAGGCCAAGAACGTTTTATATGTTCGGAAACTTGTTTTTAAAACCAGAGGTGACTAGCTCTCTCCCTTTACCTTAAACAATGAATAAAATGAACACCTTAATTCATCTTTTAAACAAGATTTTAATTAGAAATACTGTGGTTCTTGTATTTTTTCATGTATTATGTACCTTTTCATATTGTGGTGTTCTGTAAAGCACTTTGTGACTCCTTTTTGTCTGTGAAAGGTACTATATAAATACATGTTTCTTACATAATCACTACACATCGCAATCCTACACAGATAAATAAGACAGGTATGGGTCAAGGGCAGCCAGCTCTTGTTTTTATACCACAAACTTACCAGCATGCAGTGGAAAATGCAACGTTCTTCAGAATGAGGCATCAGATCTGAACCACTTAAGTGGTTCAAGTTAACCTCCCTTCCTTCCTTAGCAGTGTGACATTTTAACACCCACAGTACTTCTTATTGATTTGCATTGTGTTGCAGGACAATCACAATTGAATCCCTAGAAGAAGGAAGAGCTTTTTCCTCATACACACAAATGGAGGCTAACCAATCTAAATTATAATTATATTATAATGTTTAAACATGCATTTTCAGTGACCGCCAATAAAGCCAATTTATGATGCATGGTGTTGCATTGTTATGCTCCAACAAACCACTGGGATATCATTCATTTGGTAACAGATTATTGTGAACTTTAAGAGCATGTCTATTCCTTGCCAGGTGAATAATGTAAGTTGCCTATAAGTGCACTATATATTGCAGTGTGCCACAGTCCAATACATGAAACCATCGCTGCTGTTATTCTTGGTGCCTCCTCTGCAAGCCCCTTTGCTACCTACCACCAACCTATGCCCCCCTTTATGCTATGTCTGTCTTTTAGTCTTTCCATGTATGCACATGAAAGGGCAGAGAGGTCCAAGAACTGCAAATGTAAATGAATATTCTCTTATAGTGGTCCTGACTGAAGTATAGTTATGGCTGGTAAGTGTGTGACGAATTAGAAGAGGTACAGTATGTGAAACAAAACTACATTTCTTAGAATGATTTGTGACGTATGACACTACACGTACATAGGAGCTTACACACGTCTTGAACAGGGTCTCATAAGTACCTGTGCTAGACTAGTGTCTCTGGTCTCATGTGTGAAACCACAGCAGCTAGCTAACCACAGAAAAACATCAGTAATTCCAAATGCACATTTGAAAGATAAACCAAATGCACAGTGCGAGCAAGAAAGTTTTTATGATGAACCGCTTACTGATTGTCCTTTAACACAGTGAATTTCTATTCAATTCTACTGTAAAGTAACCTATACTGAGAATTCTAATAAATACATGTTTGTCAAGGTTGATGAAACCCATTATAAATTTCGGTGCCACATTGAATGAGAATCGTGTTTAATCCTCATTTAAATTTGGTCTTGCATCAGTTGTGGTTTTTCACCATAATCTGAACAAAACAAAATGTAAGGTCCAGTCATTTTCATAGGTTCTAAATAGCCTAGTTGGTAAATCAGAAATGAATAAAAAAGCATTATAGGCTACTGCCTTCTTCACTGGTTTTGGTGTTGAACATAGAAATGTACTGTTATTTACTGTTATAATCTGTTTACCAGACCAGACTTATTTGTTATATAGCTAAATTATTCTCACTAATCATGCTTGTTATTCAGATATTTTTGTTATAGCTAAAAAAAAGTGATATTTTGTAGGAAGTTGGACGTTACACTTATCAACACGACTCTGGCTGTTTTCATGTATTGTTCTGTTAGATAAGTAGACTACAGTTAGAGCTTAAAATATGTAAGAACTGAAATTAGTATATTAAGCAGTCTACACAGCACTAGCGTCGCCGTCGCACCCTTATTACAGATACAGCCCTTTGAGGGACGATGTTAGCCAATGACAATAATTTAATCAATTTCGGAAAGTGCTGTGGATCTTACAGGGGTCTGTCTATGCATCAGACGTTCAACACAGAGTTGCTTATTTGACATAGTGCTGATGGACGGAGGAGGCTGAGACTACACTTGTAGAAACATTCATCAAACCACTTCACTGCAGGGATGTTAATCTCATTGTTACATTGACCTCCATGAGGGAACCAACATGACCAAGAGATCACTTCATGGTCTCCTATAGCCTAGCCTACAGACTTTATACAGGCTATATACTACTTTGCCATGTATGGTCGGCTTGTACAGTCAAGTCGTTTATTTATATAGCCCTTAATCACATTGCAGTCTCAACAGTCACTCATTAATGTTTTCTATTTACGGTACTCAGAGATCTACAAAGCACATTACAACATGAGAAAATAAGACAGTAATATATCGCCCTCTCTTGGCGAGAAACAGAAACTCGACATTTTGTGTCATATTAGACCAGCACTTTGAAGATATCAATAATAGTTATTGATACATCACCCATTTAATAATATTGTGTTATTAAGACTAAAAAGTCTCAGACAACACAGTGTAGGCTATTTTCAATATTCTACATGTCTCTTGTACACACACTCAATGTTGTACCTCTAGGTTTTTCAGAGTTTGGTGTAAGTCTTTCCCTATAGGCAGTATCACTGTATCTTTTGGGTCCCTATACTGAAGCCTTAGAGCAGATGTCTTCAACAGGGGGTCATCCAAATAATTTTATTTCAAAATATACAAATAACATAAATTCAACCAATGCTATAAATAAATCTGTCAATTTGAATGGATTAGTTAGTGGGCTACTTTTATACATGGCACTATAAGCGCCATAGGCTACACATTATTGTTGGCCCGGCAACTAAATATTTTATACCATATGTGATTGGTGCTGTCAGCCAAGGGGTCCTTGGCCTGAAAAACGTTGAAGACCTCTGCCCTAGAGTATATATTGGCATATATAGGAAGCAAAAGCTCTATACACACATACCATGTCAAATTTGCAACTTAGAGCGGAGTGGGGGGGTCAACACTGTATACTCTAACATCAGCAAAACAAACCTGGCCTGCAGACATCTCTGCAACTACAGGATTGCATCGCAAGGACCAAATGGAGGCTTTTCTCTGACCCGCATATAGAAACGTATACAGCCACTCTCCTTGATTTAGTTTGAATGTGTTTAATTAGACCGTGTAGCGTTTGTCTCCCAGTGGCTCTTTGTTGTTTTAATAAAGTCACCATCATCCCCAGCAGGCTGGTCTCCCAACGGCTTGGTCTGGGTCTCAATAGCACTCGTGGATTAAAGACTTCCAGTCACAATGCCCACAGACTTTGTACACGTCTTCTCTAGCCTGACCCTCAGCACCACAGGGTTGTGTTCTTGTGTTGTATTCGCATTTGAATGCCTTGCCACACATCCCACATACTTTATGCAGATGACACAACAGTGGTGCGGGACTGGTTTTAAAACAACAATAAAACACGACACAGGGAGGAAACAGACTGATTGACTGGTGCGCCGACAATAACCTCACACTGAACAATCAAACAAACCCATTGGTCTCAGGGGACACAGAGGGTATCATGCTCCAATATTAGTCAGGGGAGGATGTGGAGAGGGTCTGGAGGACACATCATTGAGGACAGAGATTTTATACTATAGAAAGAAGGCTTCTGGTCTCTTAAGTGGGCGTGTCATCAACAGCATTGCGCTGTGGAGGCTTACGTAGGCAGCGCCCAGACAGCTACATCCACCATGCATGGCCTGAAACAAAGTAGATTTACCCCAAAACATTTTGCTGCAGAAACACAGTTGTGGCCTCAGATTAATCATAGGTACTTGGGGATTAATGTTGTCAATCAATTTTTATTTGAAGTGCTGAATCACCATGCAACATGGTCCCAATGCACTTTACAAAAAATAATACATATGACAACCTTACAGGTAAATACAAGGAAACGCAGTAAAAACAAATGTAAAAAAAGGAATGTACTCTCAAAACACCCATTAACGCCCCAAGAGATAAATCATGGGCAATATTGTGGTCGGTGAAATCTGTGTACCGGCCCAATGACTTGCATGGCACGCTCGGTCGTTCTGGTCTGTGTAAAGGGTGATAAGTCACCACCCCCCCTTACAAAACAAGAATGCGGAAGAGCCGTCCGTTGGAACCTCTCTGTTAAATGAGATTCTCTCTGCTCTGGTGAAACAGGCTCAATAGTCAGTAGCTCTACTTCTTACATACACTGGGAAATAACACCTTGTCTGCAGAACTGCTGAGAGCCTTTTATGCACTGCTGTGTTTTAACACTCCAACTGCCTGGTATGTGAATTGCATAGAGACAGACCGCACACGTCTAGTGAGTCTCCGGTGAGTCATAATAACTCTGGGGGAATAAATAATTGGACCCTGCCCTCTCTGGAGGACACGTTCTGGACGCGCTGTCTCTGCAGAACTGACAACATCCTGGGAGTGGGAGATGAGACCCACCCCTGCTATCACCTGTTAACCTCTGGGAGGCGCTACAGAGCATTTAAAAGCTCACATCTCCAGACTGAAGGACCTTTCAAGAGCCATCTATGAACTGAACAAAATCCAAATCGAACATTGCCTTTCTGTGTATGTGCAATATTGGGACAACCATGTGCAATTAGGATATATAATAGTTGTGGACGTTTAATCAAGGCAGGAACATACATTAGAGAAAGTATATACAACTAAATTAAATCGATTTGGGAAGTAGATACAAAATCAAATAACAATACATGCTTATTGGGAGGGCAGGGGAGAAAAGTGAGAGTGGACCAGAAGGTCAAAGGTCATAGGTAACCCTGAAGAGATGAGTCTTGAGAAGTCCAGCAAAAGAGGCAACAATGGTAGCATGTTGTATGTGCAGGAGAAGGGTGTTCCAGAGTCTCGGGGCAGAGCAGCTGAAGGCCCGAGCCCCCATGATGGAGAGGTGGAATGGGGGGGGGGGGGGTGACGAGAACCCCTGTAGAGGAGAAGCGGAGAGATCGGGAGGGAGAATATGGCAGTAGAAGGTCAGAGAGGTAGGAGGAAGCCAGATTGTGGAGGGCCTTGTATGTGAGGAGGAGAGTCTTGAAGGTGATATGGAATTTTACAGGAATCCAATGTAGTTTAATCCGAATGAGTGATGTGATCCGTTGACCTTGTGTTTCTGAGGATTCTAGCAGCACAGTTCTGAACTACAGTAGTTGGAGGCGATTGATGAATTTGGATGGGATGAAGTGACAAAGGTGTAAAGAGAGTAAAGGCGCTTTTATTGTCACATACACACATGTAACGGTGGCCAGCAGGTAGCTGTGCGGTGTTAATCCTCACTCTCCGACACCTCATAGGACGCTCTGGCGACACAGGCCAGGGCCCATGGGTTTTTGGCCTGCCTTGTAGGAGCGTCCGCTCTCTGTGTGGCAGATCGGGGTTTGATTCACCGAGGGGGACGGACTATCTCCGTCACACAACCACATAGTAAAATGTATCCTCTGCATTTAACCTCAAGGGAGCAGTGGGCAGCCACTGTGCAGCACCCAGGGACCAACTCCTGATCATTGGTCACTGGTCACGACACTGGAGGGTGAACCTAGCATGTTTTTAGATAGTGGGGAAACCGGAGCATCCGGAGGAAACCCACGCAGACACAGGGAGAACATGCAAACTCCACACAGAAAGGCCGGGACGACCGGGGTTCGAATCCGGGACCTTCTTGCTGTGAGGGCACAGTGCTATCCACCGTGTGGATGAAGGTTTCAGTGCCTGAGTATGAGAGTGAAGGACGGAGTCTATGTTGCGGAGGTGGAAAAAGGTTGCCTGGGTGATGGTTTTGATTTGTGAATCGAATGAAAGGGAGTTATCAAATGTTACACCAAGGCGTTTCGCAGTTGTTGACAGTGTGATGTCAAGACTACCTCTCTGCTTTCGGTATGATCTCTCTCCGATCGTGGTGTTTATATGGAGCATTATCTTTCGGGTTGGGCTTTTAACGCAGCTACTGTAGTGAGTGGCAGGGGGGACAGAGAGGTGAGACAGGGGAACATGTCAATCATGAGATCAGAAGGTTTCATGTTTTTTTTTTTTATGTTTCTGAATGTGTTACTTTTAAAATGTTGTGTACATGTCTATTGACTGGGATGACCATGCACAAGTGCATTTTATAATATTTTTGTGTGCAATGACAGTAGTCTATTCTAATTTTAAAAGGCTCCTGGAAAAAAGGAATGTTATTACTGTATAGTCTGTTACATTTCACTTCAATTGCAATACTGAACTGAGTACGATTGAATATCCTATTGTATCCAAACTAAATGCCACTTGCTATCTACAAGCCACTTGATGGTTTTAGGAATTAAATTAAACCACATCATCCAAAACGTTTTACTGCAAAAAATAACTGTAGTGTCAAGATGTGAAGTCAAATGTATTTGTACAGCACCTTTCATAGACAGTCACAAAGTGCTTCACAGCATTATGCATTAACAGCATAGAAACAGAAACATTGCAGTAAAACATAGAAAGGTACAGTGCATATTAAAATAATATGTAGAACACATTTTTTTTATAAAGAAATAAGAAACAGAAGGTACCAATAATGCATATAATGTACAGAAAGCAACAATGACAATCCTACTTGAAGGCTTGTTTAAATAGATGTCTTAAGGTGTTTTTGTTCTATATCCAGACTCAAAGGTCACAAAAAAGGTCACACATATACAAAATGGCAGGAAGAAAGTGAACAATTGGAGAAGGTGGATGTCTGCAGTGTGTTCAGCAGAGGGTCCATGTTGGGTCCCTTATGAATATCTGAGCCATCCACATGATAGAGATATAGATAGATATAGGATTTATTTTAAATCTCTTAGATCATCTCTATTTGCGCTTTTCAGATATTTAGGATGTTTTAAGATTTTGAAGATTGTATGATGTTATTTGGTAATGTGTGTTTTGAAATATATAACTACCAAATGACATACAGTAGACCTCTCTAAAAAAAAAAAAAAAAAAAAAAATCCTATTCTGAACTTGAATGACTGAATGAAACAGTATATTGATGTGGTAGTATACATGATGCTGTAACTATTCTGATATATACTATTGGTTGCTTATAATTGCTGGTGTATGACCTGTCAAACTATTGACAAATGTACTACATGTAGGTCGCTTTGGATAAAAGCATCTGCAGTAATTGTAAATATTTATAGTTTACTAGTTACAGCATAAATCAAATACAACAGACGCTATAGTGTAGGTGATTTTTGCATGGGTTGACATGGTCTTGCATATCCAGCCTTTGCTACGTAAACTCTGGTCACAGCCCTGGCTAACTATGTCATGATCCACCTACTCGACAGGAGGGGAATGTTGATTGACGTTAACTACGTAACTCAATGACAGTCTGCCATTAAACTTATAAAGAGGAATTTGTTGAAAAATGTACCAGCTGTTTTCAGGTATTGTATATGTTAGATAAGTAACAGATATACAATAAATACATATAAAATAAATGTAACAAGTGAAACATTTGTCAAATAAGCATTATCGTCACACCAGAAGTACAGATACAGACTTCTTGAGTGACAATGCTAACAGCTAATGAATATAAACTTCCTCACTTCCTTAAAGTCGGCCTATATCTTAAACGGGGGTTTATGCATCAGACTACATGTGACGTAGTGCTGAAGGACAGAAGAGGCTGAGACTAGGGTTAACATAACACACTTGGCAACAAATATTAGCATAACTCAGTGGATGAAATAAGGATATTCTGTCACACAGCACCTCCAGTCCTCTGTACCTCCTGTCCTCTATTCTCCACTTCTTCTACATAAATATAGCATGTACTGTTTGACAATGTCATCTCTCCTTATTTCCCTGAACAGCAACAGACTGTTTCATCTGGCCAGTGTGGATTAGGAGTGCTCACGCTACATTACTGCTGCTGCCGATTATGTGGGGCAAAGAGCAAATTATCAAAACATTTTTATTTTAATTACTATAAAATATATACTGTATGTTTTGGTGGCCTTTTGATTTTCTGCACGCCTGCCTAGATCAGGCCAGCCCTGCATTAACACTAAAACAAAACCATCGGGAAGCAGTCCATTTGTGTGGGGGAGGCACTTTCAAAGAATACTTGGCAAATACAAGGATATAAAACTGTTGGCTGAAATATACATACTCTAGTCATAAACATGTCATCTAAGAAATATATACACAAAATAATAATAAAAAATAATATAAAAATAATAAAACAGTCAGGTGAGAGTGGAACAAAGGGTCAAACGTCGTAGGCACCTTGAAGAGGTGGGTTTTGAGGAGCTTATCAAACGAGGTGACCGTGGTGGCATGATAGAGAGATAGGAGGGAGACAGATTGTGGAGGCCTTGTATGTGAAGAGGAGAGTCTTTAAGTTTATACTGAACTTTACAGGAAGCCAATGTATCTGAATCTGAATAGGAGTGATGTGATCTGTTGACCTTGTATTGGTGAGGATCCTGGAAGCAGAGTTCTGAACTAACTGGAGTCTATTGATGAGTTTGTTTGGGATGCCAGAGAGAAGAGAGTTGCAGTAATCCAGACGTGAGGTGACAAAAGCGTGGATGAGGGCTTCGGTGCTTGAGTATGAGAGTGAAGAACGGAGTCTAGATATGTTGGGGAGGTGGAAGAAGGATGCTCGGGTGATTGTTTTGACGTGTGAATAGATAATGGCACCAAATTCCAGGTATTCCTACCGGTATGGGTTCAAATGGACTTATACCATACCAAACCATTATCCTCACTAACAGGAGCTACCTGCACACACATTTGGGCTTGTTCCTCAGACTAATTTAATAATTGATTATTATGTCTGGACTACTACATTATATTTACTAACAGGCTATGTCATGATGTCTTGGCTGTAGAACATAATAACTAATTTACAGTAATATACTGACTTGAATCGTATTGTGGTTATACAATATATTAAGCTAATGTATAGTGGTCATGGCCCCTGGCCCCCCACTTGGCAAAGATCTGAGTCACTTTGATAAAGGGTTCATTGTTGTCAGTCCCCAGTCAACACTCTTCTGGAGGGTGTGTGAGCTTGCCCTGCACACTACTGGTCTGCTTTCCACTGTCTCCATTGGATTGAACTCTCTCCAACGGGTCACTGTGTGGTTCTGCCTGGCGTCTGTTGAACATGGAGCGAAGCCATCTCCTGATCCCCCATCTTGGTGCTTGACCCTAAAGATGATACAAATACACAATAGGAACACTTGGTGCTGTGTGACCTGTCTGGTCATGAGTCACCCCTGGTCATCATGGATGGGACTGTTAGGATTGTACACCAGGTAGACTCTTGATATCAGATTCACTCTGTAGTTATGTGTAATAGACTGTTACTCTTGATATCAGATTCACTCTGTAGTTATGTGTAATAGACTTACCTGTGTCATTGCTGCCCTTCCATCCTCCATCACTTCCTTGAGCGGTGTTGAGCAGACAGCACAGTACTGAGAGGTGTCAGTACAGCAGTGAGTGCATGAGAAACCACCTTGGCCTAATGGGTCATAAAACAATGTTACCTTCATGCATGGTTACATCTACACCATGGTAATACATGCTATTAATGTAATTGTTAAATCTGGCTAATACAAGAATAAAACATTAAGAGAAGGACTTCGTAAATCCTTGGAATATTGGAAAACAACAATTCTAGTAGCAGTCTAGATTAATCTCTGGATGTAATATGATTAAGTCAATAAATAATCATTTATTCTTCAGTAAAGTAAGAAACAGATTGACTTGAAACAGGGCAGTTATATTAAATTCTCAATTTTACCAGTGTGTAGTATTGTGATATTAACTAGACAATAATAACCATATCAGCAGTGGTGGGTAGAGTACTGAAAATATGTACTCAAATAAAAGTACTCCCATAAAAAAAACAATTCAAGTAAAAAAGTACAAGTAACTTTCTACAAAAAAATAATAGGGTGTAGGGGTCTAGTGAAAAATAATGGAAAAGAAAATGGCCAAGTCATAAGATCGCCAAGTGTCCAATTATTGACAAATGTACCACATGTAAATCACTTTGGATAAAATTGTCTGCCAAATGCATAAATCCCATAAACGTCCCTTCCACTGTCCACGAAGAGTTATCCTGACAATATTTCAGAACAAGTAAAAAAAAATGTGAACATCCAAATGTAAGCCTGGACAGATATAGAAATTAAATATACCATAGCTAATAGCCAAATAAATAGGCTGCGATTTCCCAGACAGTAGGCTGTGTACAACTTCAACATGCAGGTTAGAAGAGTTGTTTTTAAAAGCGGGGATCAGTTAACTTTGAGCTCAAATCAAAACAGTATCGCTCCGCAGTCCTCCATGGGCGGCACATCACACGCAAATGCATTGTGAAGCAAAGCGTAGTGCTACAGCTTTGATAAGAGCGTTGTTCACCACTTTGTTTATGGTATACTATTTATGGAGCCAGGGCTGTGTAGAAGTATCAGATCATTTTTTCAACACTCACAGAACGGTAAGCTATAACGAAATGCTAGGAGATATTTGTTGAATTTGACAAAGTGTATATTATCTTACATTTAGCTTGCAATAGCTGGCTTTACCGTTAAGTAAAAATCCAGAAGTCGCTGGTTGCCCGCTAACTCCTCACCAAGTACCAAAGTGTCCCTGAGCAAGACACCTAATCCTAACTGCTCCAGGTGGTCAGATTGCACCTTCCATGGCTGACATAATCATGTAAGCCATGTGTGTGAATGGGTGAATGTGAGACAATGCTGTACAGCGCTTTAAGTGGCCGGAAGGTTAGAAAAGCGCTGTGTAAATTAGTCCATTTACCACTACCCCTGCATATCAATATATTATGAACTTAATTTTAGTTTCATACGTATAAATAAAAGTTCTGAGTGTCTTTAGAGGGAAAGGTTACGTGGGGTCATGTCTTCAGTCACTGAGTCAATACTTCATAACCTCTTATCTCTTTAAATGTATATTGCTGATGGTTCTGGGCTGTGGACCAGCTTGTAAACTATTATATATTATATATATTATAAGAATATTTTTACAATCAAAGTCAGACTGTAAGTTTGTATGATCCACTCACCTCTGATGTAAAGTCCTATAGATAAAGTGACAAACAGTGCCAGGAGGATGCTGACCACAGTTAAAGCAGCACTATTTTCTCCAGGCT
>JAODUK010048779.1:0-19418 GCA_027564635.1 Typhlichthys eigenmanni
CAGTTTTGGTTCATCCAGGTATTTATGTGCTGTATACAGTGACACAGAGAGTCTATTGAGCTGTTGTCATACTGTTCAAGAGCTATGTATATTATTACTTTTTGAAGGAGTAATAAGTAAACAGTAACTTGCCCAACACTGCTTTATATAGATCTTAGTATTAATACATGTTTTAAGTGTACCCAATCATGTGTTACACAAAGGTGTAAACATTAGCTATGGAAAGTGTATTTATCACCGGCAAAGCTGTATTTTCTATATGAGCATGCTCACATTAATTAATGCTAATACAATGTGTACTGATGTTGACAGGGCCTCATTATTGCTTTGCCAGTTGCATTCATTGGCTACCTATGCTCATTAAAGACATAATGCATGTTAGTCATGAGATTAGTGTTGCCAGCATTGGACCTGGTCCCAATATGAAAATGTATGTTATGTTTACATGTTACTTAACATAATTGGGGTAAAAAAAAAAACTCTAAACACAACTGAGTATGTATTTGAATAATTTACCAATGCTCATCAGATCATATACAGTAAACATAAACTTAATATTTATGTTTGATTGATCCCATATAACGCAGTACAAAGTATACAAATCAATAAAGGAGTATGACATTTTTGCATCGCATGTTGACAAAAGTTGTATTGGACCCATTTGCACCTGGGTAATTTTACGATTTTGTCTCCAATATATGCGTAAACGTTTTAACAGAAGATGCATTATTAGTGTAGCATGTATGGGTGAATGGTAGTAGCAATCAAACAACTTGAAATAGTCTTGTTTATGTTTACCCACATTAATATACCCACATTATAGGCGGTGAATAGTGCGGGGACAACATGGCATTGGATGACATGGCAAGCCTCAGTGTGCTGATTTATGGGGTCTGTATTTTGGAATATTTGATATTATGTTTGGGAGATGCTGCTCTCATTACACAGCAGGTAACCATACCCAACCAACAAAGAGCCAGACAGCACCCCTGGTGAGGAATAGTCTGATTTGAATGATAAAGTTCAATGCAAACCAGAAGTTGACAGCTCAGCTGGTCACAACAATTTTAGCTGCGGAGACTGAGAAATATCCAGCCAATAACATTCCTTCTTCGACTGTAGTCTCTCTCACACAACCTTGTGGCCTAGCCCTAAAGCTTAGTTTGGCTGTTAATTTTTCTATTTCAGAGATCGGGATCGCTATTGATAAAATCTATGGTTTACTGTAGTTACTTTAGTATCTATTAATTTTAGAAGTATATGCAACATATCTAATGATACTTGGCACTTAAAGGTGAAGTGAAGAATTGTTGCAAAAATTGGAGAAAGGTTGTTGATATTTTAACTCGATCAAAACAAAAACACCTCTCTCTTCAATGCCATAGGGTGCATCCTCAGAAGCCCCACCCCAATACTGGACATGTCCTGCCTAGGCTAAGATAGTGTTGTGTGGTGCGGTCCGCACCACTTTGTTTGTGTTCCGATTGACAGAGCCAGGGCTACTGTATGTAGTAACACTGGCTAGCGGATCGTGTGTGTGTGTGTGTGTGTGTGTGTGTATTAGTTTACAATGGCTAAAATCAAGCAATCCAGTCTAGCTGTAGTTACAGTATTCTCGCAGAGCCAGCCTTTACTTACTGCATATAAAGTCTGGGACACAGTGCTGGCTCACTGCGTAAATTTCCATCTACTTGACATGAGAGATACTGTATTTTGATTGACATGCAAGACCAACTACGTAGCTCAGTGTCAAAGTCGGATGTTAAACTTAAACAGAGGAATTTGTTGAGAAACTTACCAACATGGCTCTGGCTGTTTTCAGGTATTGTATGTCTGTTAGATAGTAGACTACAGTTACTGCTTGAAATATATGTAACAACTGAAATGAGTAAATAAAGCACTGCACTAACGTTGCACTCATCAGAATTATAGATACACACTCCTTGAGTGACAATGCTAACAGCCAGTGAATATGGACTTCTTCACTTCCGGACAGTCCGTCGAGCTTACATGGGTATATGTAGCAGACGTTGTGACGTGGGGCTAATTGACGGAGGAGGCTGAGGCTATTGTTGCAGTAGCTTTTCCTACGCGGTGCCTGATGACTTGGTAATGAATGCCCTTAACTCCACAGGAAGTACCCTAAGGTGGAGTGTCTGGAGGGTGGTCAGTGGGAGGAGACGGGCTGTGAACCCGTGTCTTGCCCCGCCCTGCCTGACGTCTTCCAAGGCATGTATGTCTGCACTAACGGCCTGCTTTATGATAGCGTCTGCACCCTGAGCTGCCCGGATAAGGCAGAGAATGTAAGGATCTTTATCAGCCCCTTTTGAGCCTACATATTGTAATAGCATAATGTCACCTTCCTACAATAATGGTCATTATTTAAATAAGTGGTCATTATTGAAGTAAAACATTTTTTTTTTACCCAAATAATTTCCTCATGATGGTGAGGCCTATATCAATATTTGGTTCAGTTTGTGTTTTCTGATTAACCTGAAAAAAATACTTTATTTGAGGACGGTGACGATAATATGAAGCACACAAATCTACAGTATACATATAAACATCTATGAACACCATTAAAACAAAACACACATTAGAAAATATAATGAAACCAATCTAAATGTGAACATTTAGATTGAACAATACTGTAGAACAATTTGATAGATACAACAATTTAGATGACAATCTAAATGACATGTGTGTGTGCTGTATTTGTCAGAGCACCATCCACTGCACCATGGACGGGGTGTGGACAAGCACGTTCACCATGTGTGCTACGCTTCAGGGATCCTGTGCGACCCCTGCTCATCTCAACTCGGTGGAGTACAACTGTGACCAGGGCACAGATATCGGTGAGCGTTAACACACATCGCTGACGGAGTGTGTATCACCGATCCAAGAATCACATTATTAATGACATTGGGTCATCTTTGCAGCAGAGCCATGGAAATAACAGATTTACGCCAACGGAAGTTCGAAATTGTCAACGGTCACATGGTTCATGGAGAGGCTATATATACAGTATATTAATTAAAGTTTGTTGGTAATTAGTAGTCAATAAATGCACCGATTTACATTAAAAATAAAATGTATGGGTACTTTTAGTATTTATTCTAACTTCCGGGAACTATTTTGAGGCTTCACGATCTGCCATTGCTGTGAACAAACGGTCCTATTGGAGTGAACGGAGATGGCGTAACTCTGTTCTTTCCATGGCTCTGCTTTGCAGGTGAATGTATGATTCATTCACAAGGATTGAACATAAGTGCTGGCATACAAGTAACTGAGCTCATGTTGATGTCTGGCATCTTACAATTCTCGTAATGAGCCTAAGTGTACACGTCAACATGCACCTTTGGCCTGCAGATAAACAAGCAAATCAATACACACACACACACACACATACAACCAAAAACAATGCAGTGATATTGATATTGATAAGTCTTATAATGTAAATATAATGTAAGATGTAGGTATTACTCATATTGTATTTATTACACCTGAAGGACGCAAGTTTAGATAATCGTAAAGTGAATCAGATCACGAAACCTGATTTGTTCCCTTTACCTCGTATGGAGTATTGTGTCGAGGGGGCGGTGTGACATTTGTCAGTATGTTTGAAAGGTTATTGGGAAGTCCCTTTGACTCCTAGAGCCCAGGAAATGTCTGCTTTTATAACTCCTTCAGGGCTGTGCATTTTGGTCTCCGAAATGCACCAGCCACCTTTCAACGCCTAATGAACAGGGTAGTGTGTGGATTGAAAGCGTGGGCAGTGTATTTGGATGTGTTTAGACTTGATTTGACACTGAAAGAATCCAAAAGACTTTGACTCAGAAATACTTAAAACTAGTGCATATTGAGAGCCTTTAAAATCATAACAATGTTAGCACATGCGCAGTCTAGCCAAGTCTATTTATATAGCTGTTCACGTTACAGACTGCTCAACCCCTGCCCCATCAGGCAAGGAAAAATTATTAGGGTACAATAGATGCCTATGGACAACATCATTAGCATATAATGGTGCATGCAAACTATAGTGAATTGTAGAAAGTGGTTTTATTTAAAGCCTCTTCACATGCAGGTGCTGTTTGCCACCCAACATGTGTTCTGGCTGCAGACATGGATTTGCGTGACCCAGTGGTTCTGTCTAATGACACGACAGCTGACTCCATCAAGCACTGGATGACTCCCCCCAAGGCTCAGGTGAGGTCATTGACTCACAGTAAGTCCAGTTGAATTCAGGTTGTCTGAACGTCGGACGTACAAGACGCATTCATCACGACAACGTTAGGATTTAAGAAAAGATGGATGGTCTAATGCAGGGCTCTGCAGTTACATGTGGTTAAAATATACAATACAAATTATTATCAAAATAATCTGATGGGCCATATATTATTCCTGGCGGACCTGTTTTGGCTCAGGGGCGGCCTGCTGCCAACCACTAACGAGTTGTAATGGCATGTACTAGCCAAGTGGCCCTTTCCATTGTATGTTTGAGGCTCAGCACGGTACCACTCGGCACGGTCAGCCCAGCGCGGTTGAACGCTGCATTCCCATTAAACCTGGGCTTCCCGCTTGAAGGTGTGTCTTTAATTGATGACGCGCTTATCTTGCGTCAATCACGATTGAAAGTGGTGCCCTCTTTAAGGCATTTTATGCTACTTTATCATTGTCCAACAGTGGCAGCGATGCATTTTACTTGCCATTGTAACATCCACGCGACCATGCCCGACTACACATTATAGTATACGGTAAAAAACGCCCTGCCAATTTAGCAGACTTGGATTATTTAAAGTTATCCTAAACTAAGAATATTTCTAGATATTTTACATTTTCTTTTAGTATAGGCGTAATATGTCTGGAAAATATTCAGTCATATGCAACATTGAGCTGGAAGCATGTGGACGTGTCAGTAATTTACATCTTATGCAAAAGATATGAGAATGCAGAGAATAGTGATCATTAGCCTATCTAAACAATATTATAATCCAATACACAAAGAAAAAGTATAGAATAACCTTTAATAAATAGATTTGCTTAAAATAAATGTTTTTCTATGCCTTAAAATTAGTTCACTCTCCACGAGTGAGTCCCTGGTTGTTACGTTTAGGCCTACACTCCCTTCATTGTGAGTAGGCTACCTGATCGATCTTCAAAATAAGAAACAAACTGTATCTTAATTAAAATGAAATGCTGATGTGCCAGTGGAAGATGTCCCGAGTTTGATCTATGACATCGGACTTACTGTAAGCATTCTTGAGCAAGATAACCTAGCCTGTGACTTCACTTACTGGAAGTCGCACTCATATTACCTTTTTATTTACAAATGATTTGGTGGCAGATATTGGCATGTTGAAAAAATGATTAGACATTTTAAAGCTATTTCCTTTTTGTGGCATATTGAGATGTGATACGGTGAAATCTGAGATCCCTCAATAGATTTATATGCCTGAGACTTAAATGGATTTCCTTCCATTTTGATACCCTTGGCAGGACACACTCATTGTCCAATATATTAAAGAATCTGATTAAAATGGTGACAGATTAAAATGAAAATATATTAATATAATTTATCAGTAGGTTCACTTTGCAATCCCTTCATATCACTTATCACAACTTTGGCGGTATAACTATTATAACTACAGTACACAACACAATGTCATAAAATAATGATTACAATGATGTATGCAGTGGACCGTATATGTTGTCGGTCTGTTTTTAAATTTCACATCGAGGGTGCAGAGGATGAACCATTGTCGCGTGAGGCTGCGCTGCAATGTGGAACCAGTCATGGGTTTTTTTGCAGTGAAACTGGTAGGAAAAACGAGCATTGCTTGAAGAAAGTGGTGATTTTTCCTATTTTTTTGAAAAACGTGTATAGCATAGTGACTACATATTACATTTTAGTCCACTTACAGTATGTAAAAACAAACTAAGCTTAATCTTTTCATTAGACTGTTCAATGTAATTCTGTAAATGAAGCAAAGCAGCATTTTACTTTAGTAGTGAGGTTCTTACAATTGTAGCTGAGCTCCCATACTGCTTAGCATCAATACATCTTTTTTGCGTGCACTCTGTGTGTGGGTTTATTTAATCACTCATGTTGTAACATTACTAGCAATATGAAGATGTCAGATATCAAGAATAAAGGTTACATAATGCCATCATGTATACATAGATACTTTGTATACAAGCCTCAATGACTGAAATTTCTAGGACTTTCCAATATCAAATCCTGGGAAATGTGCGCTGTGGTTCTTTGAGGTCAGCCATGTTTCCCAATATCTCATCTTCAGAAATTGCTTTCTACGTTAACGCTGTCGTAAACACTCCTCAGGTTTCACCTTTTATTTTTGGGTGGTCAGCCAGCCAGCCAGTCCACCTCCCACAACCTCTCTTCTACCACCCCCCACTTTCGCAAGGTCAAATAGTTGGCCAGGGGTCTAGATAAGTTGCGCCATATCTCTGGCAATGCCTTGTGATTTCGAGGCATTGGGTTAACCGAAATCCTCCCAAGAAATCTGTTCTCCTTCAGCAGGTCAAGATACATAGAAAACCACGAGGGAGGATCTCCTTTCTCTGTCCATGTTTGTTTGTCGATCAAGGATTGGAAAACCATTCTAGTCAAATAAACCACTTCACCCCAAAAATTGATTCTTGGAATCGTATTTATCCAGCATACAGCTTTTAGGCTTTCACAAACACATTGCAGCAAGAGACAATAATGTTGGAAGACTTTTTATAATATGATATAATATATGTGGTATTAAATCAGCCCAAAGACCACATTTATGTTCGATGCAGTAACTGCAGAAGAAATGTGAAGGCATTTTTTGCCTCCCACCACCTATAAATTAAAATCCATTAAGTTTAAATGTTAGGCTATATTGACTATACATTATGGTATTATCATGACATACATTCAGCTGATAATCTTATCTGCGTTTTGACACAGCTTCAAAATATTGTTGAATCAAATTGTTATCTTAAACTAGAAATAAGTATGTCATACAAGTGTATTCATACAAACAATACCAGTAGCAACATTGCTATAATAGGAGTGTTTTATATTTGTGTTTTGTTTTTCAGAAAATAGTCTGCACAGGAATGATGAGGTGGCATCCTGACCCTACACACATCTACTGCATCCAGTCATGTGAGGTAAGAATAGAAACATACAGCCACATTTAATAAATACTGTGGATCAATTGGTTGGGGGGAGAGAAGGTCATTCACTGTAGTGGTTACCTACCTGTTTGTAACAATAAAAGCATCAGCTAAACCACCTAACGCTGGGCACATCATCAATATTTTATTGCCTGTGGTGGATGCACAACACGCACACAAGCAGAGCGTTTGCCCTGCACTCTGCTTGCTACACACATAGGGACGTGCAGGAGCGCACAAACATGGAACAGATAACAATTGAAAAGAGAGTGTGTATGGCCTACATCAACATATTTCAGGGGTCTTGCTATGGCCTACTCCAGCGCTTTCACAAACCCGCAGGTATAATGATGCAAGCGCACCTGGATTTTTATAGGGAATGGGAGATGACACTCAGATTGGTTTGTAGTATGTTACGCCCAAAACACCTCCATGAATAATGAAGAGAGTAAGTACTACATACAACCCTTATTATAACCCATTTGAGAGATGCATGTTATAACATGTTAATAGCCTAGTGCACAATCAATGCAGTCAGTGCAATGTGTATTATAATACATTATATACAGAAGAAGGCAAGGGGACTGAGCACATTAAACATTTATTTGTGGTTTAGGCTATTTTTATGTTAACCTGCAGAAATTATGCTATTTAAGTCAGTACCTTTTTTTTCTTTACATTTAGCACATTTTACCAGTACCGTGATAATACCGTTAACTGTGATAATTTTGGTCACTATACTCATTAAATTTTCATACCATTTCATCTGTAGAATTCCCATAGGTCACTATATGAGACGATAACTTGATATTGTGTACACGAGAACAAGACAAAATGTATTTTATATAAAATCTTCAATGACTGAAACATTTATTTTTTCTAAGAATATGTATTGAATGGGCTCTGTGTAGTCTGTGGTTCTTTAAAGAATGATAGGAGAAAGGTAACCTGCTGGGGAGCCGTCCATTGAAACTGTTTGAATTTTCACGAAATACTTGCCAGTTGATTGGGTGAACCATCTGTCTGTCATTGTTGTTAAGTAGCTTTCTCCGTCATTACACCTAAACCACGCCCATAGATATTAGTACGATGCTGATTGGTAAGTTCAGTTGTTACTCGTCTCGACTCAGTTGCAAGGATCTCAAGCCCTCTAGACAGATTTTAGCGGCAACGTCCAACTAAAGCTTGCGAGATGAGGATGGTATCACAAGGTTAAGAGAAAAAAATATGCAGAAATGATCCTTCTACTCCTGTACACTGTCTACAATAGGTTATGTAGGTTACAATTAATTGTTACTAACATAGAGGTATAAGATAAACTACTGTACAATTACAACGCCAATTACAGAGGTACAGTAGTAGACTATAACCTATATTGTTACTGTACATGGCTATAGTCTCGTGTTGCAGTATGTCTGCACCACTTTGTGTTCTCATTTACAAACCCAGGGCTGTGTAGGAACTCTTTTTTTTTGCGTTTCCACAGAATGGGTGGCTAGCATAAGTGTATATATATATATATATATATATATATATATATATATATTCACTCAATTTGACACAGCGTATTAGTCTACAATGGCTAACAAGAAATCCAAACGACAACGACAAGCTATCCTAGTTAAAGTAGTCTCGCAGAGCCAGCCTTTACATACGTAAAGTCTGGGAACTGTCTCTGGCTAACTGCGTCAAAACCCACCTACTTAACAGGAGAGATATTTTGACTGACATGCACGACGACCAATAATTCCATGATCAAACCGGACATTACATTTACAATGAGGAATTAGGTGGAAAGCTAAACGACATGACTGGATGTTTAAAGGTCTTGTAATTCTGTCAAAATAATAGGCTACGATTAAAATAAAGAAATCTTAAATAATAACAACATTCTAAATGAGTTAATAAAGCACTGCGCCATCATACCACTCAGGGAAAAGAGGTCCTGATTGATTAAGCATCTTGGTGTAAACTCTAAACTGACTTATTTAGAGGCTTGGTCTATCAACCAGAGCGCAAACTCTAACAGAGGATTTTACTTGCTAATAGCTGACGGATGTCTATGGCGTTTCTAATAAACTACACTAAATATATTGCTTCAAAATCCTACCTACAGCTCAGACTGAATAATAATTCTAACCAGACATCGGCCTGGCAAAATGTAATAATAGTATACAGTACTTCTCAGAATCTTCTCATAGTTCCGCTTCAATTATGTGTGTTTGTGAGTGTCCTTGTGCGTTCCCACTGTTATCATACACTATTTAGACTCGGTACAACTAAGTAGTTAGAAAAATAAAATCTTAAACCCATTACACAATTTCTGGGCATGACCACATAAAAGTTTACACAAAATATAACACGGAGCCAAGCATGCTGTACCACTGTTGTCATCACCAGTGAGATACCAGAGCTGGTGTGCAATGTGCTTCACATTTCACAATGATAAAACACAGGTAGAATCTGTTATTTTCCAATTTCAAAGTTTACAAGAATGCTTTTCAAAGTTGTCCAAAGAACCCTCGTGCCTGGATCCTGGCACTGCCAATTGTCATGTCTGCCAAGCCTAAAGGATTATCTGATAAAACAAAATACATTAACAGCCAGATGACAGACTGACACAAATATTGAATAACAAGAGTTAGCAACACCCTGGTTGGCATGATCAACAAGCTGCCTTTCAAAATTACCAAGAAAAACAGATATGGTTACTCTTGTGCAGAACCCCCTGGTAAATCTGTGTCCGACATGTTGCAGTAGTTATGTACAGTAACATGACATAATAGGGATTATTATGCAAGGAAGGGTAAACAACATATTTTATTTCTGTTGTAAAAACCCATTGTTGTTATGTTGAATGCCAATTATTTAATTTAAATAAGAATTTGGAGTTTGACCAAACCAAATATTCTGGGATTAGTGATTTGTCACCCTTCCACATAGCTCGCTGTCCAAAGCAATGCAATATATCCTAAAGTCATATGCATTCATTAATTTGTAAGATTTTTTGTATGATTTTACATAAAGTTGAAAGTTAATGTTCTTAAAAAAATGTATGTCATTAAATGATTTATTATACTTTAATAACCAGGAAAGCTAAACCAGGCTATTTTACAATGGGGGCTTTACAGGAGTCAATTGATGATGGTATGCTGTATTGTGTCGTTGTTTATCTAACTTAATTCTCAGTCAATTATTGTCAATTATTTATTGTTGTTTGGCGCCTCATAAATTGAGTATTTTCTATTTTACTTGTATCAGCCCTTTTTGCTGAATAATATTTTAGCAGTTACAATATATCACACAAAATCATAAACCAAGACATTTTTTATTTGGCATTTCCGCTAGTTTCGTCAATGGTTGGAACTACCGATGGAACACAAACTGTTGATGTCTCTCGGTATTAAAATATTCCCCCTACCTGCCAGAATTACATTTTCCCTTTCCACCTTCCCGTGATTGTTGCTAAGCAAAACAGTTGATTATAACCAGCTCCTCCATGACAACAGTGTAAATTATACTAGACCACATGTGCTTTGACTGCGTTGTGCCAGATCTCATCCAGATGCTAATGTTTTTTTTTCCTCTTCCCTTTCCGTATTACCCGCGGTCTCTCATTTTGCCGAGTTTGCCGATTAGCATGACAGTCAGTTTGAAGCATCTTCCCAGCCCAGACCCTTTAAAATCCTGCCAGAATTGTATACATTTTATGTCTCAATCTACTTATTATACCCATCTGTATAAGATAGTGACACAGCTGAATTTGTTATTTACTTAAAGGAAGTCTATATGGGTGCTGCACATACCAGGAGGTAGGTTGTGATCACGGTGTGGCACAATAAACCAATCAAGGAATATATCTCAGGGCATGCATCATTTAAGACCAGGCATTTGACCAAGAGCTAGGAAAGTTTTTATTTCAAACAAAGATCTGGCCTGCTGAAACCCTTGGTTAATCACCTTGACAACTGTTGAGTACCGTATATCTTAACAATGGAATGCCTCTAATTTCTTTAGGTTAGGGTGATGAACATTATCTCTCCGCCCACCCACTATTGCATCTGTAGCACTCAAGTATCAAAATATATTAACAGTGGCAAACACTGTTGTTAGTTCTTGCAAACATTCTTGCCATTCCAATGTATTTAGTAGCAAATTGGAGGTCCAGAATAATTAGAGAAAATACATTCCATCCATCTATATCCATCTGTCCTATAATTGTCTCTGTACATTATGTTAATGATGTATTTCAGGGGTGCCCAATCCTGGTCCTGGAGAGCTACTGCCTTGAATTTTTTAGATGTCTCTGCTCCAACACACCTGATTCAAATGAATGTATCGTTATCAGGCTTCTGCAGACTTCATTCATTACAATCAGGTGTGTTGGAGCAGGGAGACATCTAAAAACCCCTGCTGTAATTCTTTCAGAGCATGAACCTAGTTAGTCAACTTTAATTAGCCATGAGCATTCAGTAGTTTGGCAACGTAGGTGAAGTCCCTATCACAAACAGCAACTCTTCTGAAGGAAACTCACAGGGACTCGGGCAGTAAAAGGTTAATAACTTTGGTTGCACCTGTACCTGTGGAGCAGACAACCTGATTTAACTTTGTTGTATCTTTTTACACATTTCATCTTCATACATGGCAATTTACATACTAACATCTACAGGCTAACAATACGAGAACAAACATACAGCACCATATGGTAGACCGCATTTTTTATGACGCCTCGTTAAGATCAAAATTGGTACTTAAGAATGGCTAATTTGTTAAACAATTATCATCCTGACAGTTGACAAAAACATTATACTACATTTAATGCATGGGATTTAAGTTAATTATCACAAATAGGTCAAGTTAGCAAAGTGATGGACTATGTACTAATACAGTAAGTAATATACCAGTCTTGTAGCTCCTGGCTGCAGGTTTAATAAAACAAAGAACCATAACTCCCCTCAAGGAGTGCTGAACTGAAAACGATACTTTCCTGTACTTATGAAAAAGAACTATTATGGGGCCATGAAGGGCTCTTCAAATAGACACACTGCAGTTAAATTACTACAGGTTGTATTCGTTTGCCAAGTATGGAAAACTAAGTCATATTATGTCTACAGGACAATGTAATACAATATTGAGTGTCAATAATGGCTGTCGTAATCTTACTTAAGTGACATTAAAATGTCCTGTTAGATAGAAAAGTTGCCCCCTCCTTCCAAAAATCAAATGCGGAAGTGCTGTCCATTGGACAGCACTGTTAAATTATATTATCTCTGATATTATTGTCCCAGAGCTGCTACTGTGCACTGGGCTCATCCTTATCAAAGGAAAAACCAAATCACTCACAGAGGAGGTTCCTTGACTCACACCTGTTGCAATGAAACCACAATGGTGTTGAAAAAATGTGTGTTAGGAAACAACACACTAGAACCTTATTCCAGTCAGCGATGACAAATTGCAATGCTCCCTTCTCTTTGTGGAAGGGAGGTCAGTGATTAATGGACGCAAGGTGTTGGTCAAGATGCTGGAGGTTCTCTCTTCCTTGTTCAACAGATTAAATGAAATTGATGTGTACAGTAACATGGATTAACTAACTAACCTTTTTAATTATGATTTATATGTCAAATTAGTTGCAACATTGGTTTTTGCACTTATGTCTTTTTACATCTGTAAATGTTACTATAGACAAAAATAAATCTCATCAAATGTTTAAAATGCTGCTGTAATGTTTATGATTGGCTGAAAAGGGATTGCAAGATGAATAGTTGCATATTAATACTTATATTGGGCATAACAAGGCCTTCTCGTACAAACATTGTGATTGGCGCGTGAATCTTGGTATTACTGGAAAAGCATTTGTGTAGAAACAATTGAATTAATTTATTTAAGGCATGTTTTGTTTGTTTGGAAAGGAGCAGGTATTTCAGGTTGCTGAAGTGTGCACAGAACTCTTCCAAAATCTTCCCAACAGCTGCTCTCTGCCTGTACTGACTTCAGGTAGAAGAGCCTTGTGTCTTTGAAATGACTCCATTGGCCCGCAGGGAAAAGTAAAAAGTATCTTTGGCACTTACCACTTATTTTCGGATTTCTGGCGCAACAGGGAGGCTCTCAAGGTTTAGTCAAACACATTAAAAGGCTTTGCTTATGACGCATTTGAGAATTTTCTGTAAATTTGTTTTGACAAATTTGTGTTGTCTGCTCTGGAGTTTGGCCCCAATGTTGGTTAAAGTATTGGCAAATAAGTCTGCATAATTTAATAATGGGCTATTTTGAAGCAATGTAATGTATATCTAACGATCCTAGGGTCCTGAATGATAAACAGCACGAACAATCCCTCTCTCCTGTCTTTTCCATTAAAGAAAAGAAAAAAAAGGCATTTCTAACCATTTGAGAGATTAAAGAAGACACATGCTATGCTAGAGTGTATCATGTTGCTAATGCTACTTATATCTAACTTGTTTCCAGCCTTTTGGGGGAGATGGTTGGTGCGACACCATCAACAACCGGGCCTTCTGCCAGTATGACGGAGGAGACTGCTGTCCTTCAACACTTTCCACTAGAAAGGTATACAAACACATGTATGTATGTTTGCTCATGGTGCCAAGAAGAAGAGTGGATAACTTTTTGTTTTTGTGAGTTTGACAACCAGTCTTGGGCCAGCCGGTACAAAGGAAGAGATAGCGTCTATGCAATCAAAAGGTGGAGGCCTCAGAGCTGGGGCTGGCCTCAAGCCCGGGCCCTTCCTGTTTACAGTTGTAGAAGCCCGTCTTTTCTGGCGCGTGGCCCCCATCGCCATGCAGGAGACTTTTGCTAAGCAAACAAACCTCGCCACTTTCCCTCCTCCCCTGTTAACAGAGCCCATTTCGCCTCCCTAGGCTCTTCTAAAAACAACAGCGGAGTCTTGTGCCCTCCATCCTTCCCTCTCAAATTGTAAATAAACAGGTTTTCATCGCCGCCATCATTGGACTCTCTCACTTCTGATATTATGCTCTTTCTCCAATGTGGGGCCAACTAGGGCTAGCTGGGGCCGAGGCCAATTAGAGACATTTGCAGAAGTAAGTTATAAGAATATCTCGTAATTTGCCATTCAGGACTCAAGATAAATGCAACAGACCAGAGTAACAAGCTAGCTCATGTGCTACTGTAGCTTTAAAGGTATAGTTAATTCTGGAGAAAGCTTGTTGACATTTGAACTTCATCAAAACAAAAGCACCTCTCCCTTCAATGCCATAGGGTGCTCCTTCAGAAGCTCCGCCCCACACGGAGAACACATTTTGGTGAATTTGACAGAAAAGTGTATTAGCTTACTATACCTTTAAAGACGTAAAACACTTGAAATGCCCCGAATCAGAAGTGTTGGGAAATTAAACGGTAGCAGCAGCACAACTGAACCTGTCTTAGTTGACCTAGCAGTGGAAACCAGGCCACTTTCACCTTATTACCCTGCTTCTAAAATAAACAGAGTTTCTTTCCTACGCTTCCATGAGAACTTTTCTCCTATCCGGACTCCAGGAGACTTCCTCTACTTCCTCTTATACCCTATTTGGCGGCCGTAAAGGCACATATTCATGACACCCATACATGGAGGCTACCAATTCATTTCAGCGACCTACGGTCTGGCTTCCCCGAGAGGCCCCTTTACAGTCTCCCATGTCTGTAGCACGCCATGACTCAACGGGCGGTCTAGCATCGACCTCTTTCCTAAATGGAGAGTTAACAGCAGCCTGGCAGCTCATTTATTATGACCGCCGCCCCAGACCGGCTCTGCTAACACAGATCTTATTTTACAGCGGGATGGGGGAAGGCGGTCGGAGGGGTGGTGTGTGTGTGTGTGTGTGTGTGAAGGGGGGGGTAGCAGGTGTCTGTCCGACTGTGTTTCAAAACACCACCTCGACTCACCAAGTCGTTCTGAGGAAATAGGCTAAAACCACCGTGAAACTGTGGAGCCTGCAGCTGAGCATGTGTGTGCGTGTGTGTGTGTGTGTGTGTGTGTGTGTGTGTGGGGGTGATTACTGGGCATTCTCTGGTCTATTACGCTGGATAGAACACACCCAACTAGGTACATGCAATAACATTTTAACACTGTCATTTTAACAAAACAGTAGAAACACTGTTTTGTTTTTATACGTTTTTAAAATAACTTTATATATAATATAAAAATACCAAAACCCTCAAAGCTGCTGAACCAGTATAAAACATATAGAGAGACAGTATAAATATGTTTCCAAACTAGTAGATTGTTGTAATGGCCCAATTATAATTTTACAAACAATTTGGTGGTACTAAAATGTGTCTTGTGTCCGGAATATACCCCTTGTGGTTGAAAACTGCATTACTACACCATTGCAGCTTTGGTTTGAAATCCCAAAAGCACAAACATGGCCCTCCCTTAGTGCTGCTTGGTTGCACTCCACCATACACAGTGTAGCAACAGTAAAGTGGAGCACAAGGTCTGTGTTCCTAGGTTATAACACAATTGATGAGTGTTACCTTTAATTACCTAGCCAATTCACCTTCAACAGAAGAACATTGTGTAGGTAGTGTACCTATATTATTAGAATTATTATTATACATATTATAATACTACCTCTATTATTATTATTAGTTGTTTATTTGTTTCTCTGCTGTCTGTCTCTGTGTGCCTCCAACTCTGTCTTCTCTCTCTCTCTCCCTGACTCTACTCCTGAAGCCAATGTTTACATTTCTTGCAACAGACCGATTTGCAGGGGCACCCGAGTTTATTTTGCAACCTGCTGTGATGGCGTGCTTCCTAGACAAGAACTGGCAGCCTCACGTTGAATCTTAACATGTGTTCATCCGCTCACGTCCGCGGCGGTGTGTTCATACCCCCCCCCCAAAAAGACCCTCAAGGTTTCCCGCCGCTCGAAGTCCACGCTGAACCGTTTGACATCGTGAGCTTTATTGGCCTCATGGGGCGCGTTAAGAGATCCCTTTGAAAACCGTGAGCAAATACAAAACGGTGCTGGGGCCACGCTCGAGTTAGCACACGGTACTTAGCCTTTGGGTACACAAACAAGACAGTGAGGGCTGCCGTTGCTCACTTGCAGTTAGGCCGGTGGACGAGAATATAGTTTTTTATTGTTCCATTTTCCCACCAGTTCTGTGCTCCATGTCAGCTAAGGGGAAGAGACCCCTTTGGGAAACCTCCAACTATTTGCATTCTTCAGGGGCGATATAATGTGGGCAAATAATACATACAAATAAAATGTATGTCTGGATTTCCCCCTTGTGGTTGGAATCAAGTGTTACAAAAAAACATTTTTGGTTTGAGACTTGAGAGCTCATGCCCGCTCACCCCAGTGGTCATACATTATAGCCTAGTTGTGTTCAAACAAAGGCCACAAACTAGAAGAAGAAAGGTTTTGGGGCCACTGTGACACAATCAAGGAGTCTACCATTCATGTTATTTAATTTAATTTTAACATTGAGGCAACTGTTAAAATAGAATATAAAACATCACTCTGTGTGAACACCGGGTGGGGCGATCATTTCACCGCGCTAGCTTTGGCAGGCCGAGTCTCCCTGAAACACCAGTTTGCTTCTGTGCTTCCAGGTCATCCAGTTCGGCGCTGACTGCGACCAGGACGAGTGCTCCTGCCGTGACCCCGACGCAGAGGAGAACAGGGGCAAAGCCGAGGCGGGCGACCGAGGTGTCAGAGGAAAATAAGCAGCGCGAGGAGGTTGAGTTCTACGGAGTCAAACCACTACAACTCGACTATGCAGACTGAACAAACAGATGACTGTTCTCCTTTTAGCAACGCCAAGCAGGTCGCCTTTACGTAAAAGATGGCTATGAACACACATCTACTTTCGAGTGAAAGACTTTGGATCAAAATATGTGTACAGTCTCTTTGGTTCGTGCTAAATTAAGCCAAATGTTATTCAACTCTGGATGTGATAGACTCATTTTCTATTTCTGTTAATGTCTCCATTGCTGAATTTGCACGAGGGGGAACGTCTATTTTTAACCTAAAATGGCAGAGAGACTATCTTTTATTGCTGGCTAAGTGTAGGGGAAACAATGTGGTCTGCAGGTCAACTAGCATTACAATCTGTTTATGATCCTTTTCTGTTATCACAACTCAATCAAACTACTAACGCAAATGGAATCCTTGAGTATTCTGTAATTGACAAATCCTACGCCCTAAACTTATATACTGTTGGACAAAACAGCAGTAGGCTATAACAGGAAAAAGAGAGTTAATAGTTTCTGTCGGATTCCAGCCTTGCTGTTATTGGAGAGCAGGACGAAAATGGTGGGGCTTGGGATCGGTCAATTGACTAATCGTGTCAGGTAAAATTAAGTTATAAAGGCTTACTGTAATCTACAAACTGCTTCAGTACCAGAACTCTACTTGCAAGGGCTACTGCATACTGACTGAATGCTACTAGCATTTCATATAGCACGAGGCCATTGTTTTCAAATCATAAATTACCCACATGCATCAGTGCCTGTGATGCTGTGTAACTGACAATGAATGAATGGTGTACATTGATGTATTGAACCAAATAGTTAATGTAGTGGCTATGAAATCCCAAATAGTGTTTTACACTGCATGTAAAAAATCACAAGGGACACCTAATTTTACATTTTCTATCCACCTTATTCGTGATCGGAGATATTTCCCATGATTCACAGCACATTAATAACGGCTCCTGTTCGTCGTTTCCGGTTAGCAACTATTAGCCTATATTAGCAGTGGTACAGTACACATCAATTTAACTGTTTTCTTATTATTATTACTAACAGGTAGTTTGCATTTGTTAATTAGTCAACCATGGCACAGAATAAACCTAAGATCATCGTTCCTCTCTGAACATTGAGTGGCAGTGGAACAAAGTAAAGGTTTCCATGGCAGGGAACATACAGTAGGTCGCTCAGGAATAAGGTGGATACCTCTGCAAAATGATGCTGTTAGAGCAAGCTAGCCAAGTACTTAATGTGTTCTGCGCTTGATTGATATTTAACACAAACCTAATGGAAAACATTGCTGAACAATGTAGCTAATAGAAATGTAAAAGTTTACATAACATAACTACTAACATATAGACTAATATATTTGAACGATTTCTAACATATCTACACATGTACTAGATTAGTCACAGCAGGACATTAACTATATAACATCTTACCAATAGATTATTACATTCTTTTATGCATATACATACACACTGAATTTATTTTGGGCTTCTCAAATGTACTGTATTTTACTACATAAAAGGGTGGATAAAACATATTTGAAGTTATTAAATCATATTTAACAGCAGAAAAACTCCCAATATATGTTAATCACACATTGATTTTATTTGGGCTGTTTGGGTTTACCAAAATTAATTTGTATTAATACAGAACTTTGTGAGATTGAGTTTAACTTTGAGTTAGAGATCATGATCTGACCCATTAAAATATTTTAAATATGTTCTGTAAATTATTATACTGTACTTTATACTCTATATGAAATAAATTACTTTATATGGATCCTTATTTGTATTACGTGTTAGTTTCTTTGCTATGTACTGTATCTTGTGATTCAGACATTATTTACATTTTTGCTGATGACTTAGAACTGATACTAGTACATTTCTAATTAAAATAACAGTTGCATTCAGACAAGCAATATGAATAATTTATGGTGGCCTTTTCTTTATAAACAATGTCATAATATATCTGAATCTCTATCGCAGTGAATACACATCTATTGTAATCAGCACTGCTTAAAAAATATTCTGAATTCATGGGACCTCACGGCATGGGGTTTCTTATAGTCCTATACACAAACCGTAACATGTTCTCAATAAGTTGTGCATAAGTGATTGTGTTCGTTGCCTCTACACTAACCTTAAAAATGAGTACAGATTGAAGTAATTTGCAAAATACTGACAAGCTCTGAAGTCACAACAGAAACCTTAAAGACATGACGGATAACTTTAATCTGAAAACCGCTTCTTCTACTATACCTGTGAAGGAATGTGCACGTCAGTCTATGCCTTATAGCCCATCCACGTCTCCAAGCTTCATGGCTCCAGTTAGGTTGACAGCTGGTGCATCAACTCCACATCAAACAATAGTACATTTCAATAGCATGCATTTAACAAATACATTTCCCTAGAGCAGGGGTGCCCAACCCTGGTCCTGGAGGGCCCCTATCCAGTTTGTTTTAGATGTCTCCCTGCTCCAACACACCTTACTCAAATCAATGGGCTTCTGCAGAGACTGATAACGAGCCATT
>JAODUK010048789.1:0-19418 GCA_027564635.1 Typhlichthys eigenmanni
CAGTCAGAGAATGGAACCCCGAAGACATTGACAGAACGAGCCTACACACCAACATACCCCAGACCCCCAAGGATGTGTCACCAGGAGCGCATCACCGAACACAGACACTGGGCAGGTGACTAAATAGACCAGCTCCCCCAGCTAAACCCCCAGGCACTGCAGGCCAGGGCACACACCCACCCATAATACCGCCCACCAACCATGCCAGAAAGTGATTTTGCGCGCTCCCGCTGTAATATATGTAATATAACCCTCATGAAATGAGCTAAATGTAGATGTTTATGATTTCAACTGGTAAAAAAGACTGAATTTGTTATTTATATGATAAGGCACATAAGTATGTAAAATAATGCAGTCAGAAGATTAATTGCAAAATATATATTTTATGAATTTGATATATAATCCATTAGTACATTTGTTTGAAATATAAGCAATGATATTACACGTCTACATACCAAACACACACACAAACATCATAAATAGTAGCACATTGCCTATATAAATCGTCATGAATGATTATAAAACTGCAAACATTTATATGGCCACAATGTTTTTTACAAGAAGCATAAGTGTCACAAAGACACACCTTTGCTATTATCGTAGACAATAACTCCGATTAATTCGCACGTTTTGACTTACTGATCAAGAAAACAGCAGCTGTAGACTATAACGATTCAGCTTTAAAAGGCTGCCTTCCGCGGGAGCACGCAAAATCACTTTCTGTCAGGAAATCACTTTTTGGCACAACACCGCCACCATTAGCGGAACCCCGGAGACGACACCACACAAGCACTAAATAACCCACCACGACACACCTCCCAGAACCTCCAATACTGAATCCTCGACCAGTAAACATATCACTTTCAACTCTTCGCTTATACATTCCTACTGTATGTCTTCTCAGAATATGACAAGATTCATGCAACTCCTTGCACCCTGAAGATTGAGAATGACTGCATGATCTCATTCTTCGCAGTAGTGGGTGATGTTGGGATCACTGCTTACAATCTCCACATCTATGGTGAGTTCTATGACCTGTAGTTACAGTTCCCCCATCTTCTGAAGCAGCATATTTGGTTTGCTTTACACAATGGGAAATTGTGGCTAAATGTAGTCAGGCTTTTGCAAGGCCCTTCACATAACTGGGAAAACATACATTTCATGATAATTATTATGAAATTTTGAGAAATCTGGTTTCATTATCATAAACTTTGAAGAGCAATGTGTTTTGGGATCACGGGTCAAACGGCGCGTGTCTATGAATATCCATGTACAGTATTTACTGTCATTAAATGAAAAGTCTTAATCATTCTATTAATTCCCCCACTTGTCTCTGTCTCTCTCCAGATTGCCCTGAACCACCAAACATCCCCATGATTATTCTTGGGGTCTCTCTCTCCATCATTTGCATTGGTCTGACCCTACTGGGTGTGTGGAAGCTGCTGGTGTCAGCCCACGATCGTAAAGAGGTGGCCAAGTTTGAGGCTGAAAGGACAAAAGCCAAATGGCAATCGGTATAATCTGTTCCAACATGTGAATTTGAATAGTATAATGTGCCAAGAATAACATTATTGTATTATAATCGTTATTGCTGTATGTTAACCTCCTTTGTGTATTTTCTATCCTCAGGGAACTAACCCTCTGTTCAGAAGCTCAACGTCAACTTTCAGAAATGTAACTTATAAGACCACAGGGAGAGAAAAGTAATCACTACCCATGAAAAACATCAAAATTGCAGATATGAAATGCAAAATATCGTCATCTGATGCACTGGATCTGTGTGTGTGTGTGTGTGTGTGTGTGTGTGCGCGCGTGTGCGTGTGTGTGCGTGTGTGTGTGGGTGTGGGTGCGCGCATGCTTGCGTGAGTGCGTTTGCATGATGGAGAATGGAGAGAGAGAGAGAGAGAGAGAGAGAGAGAGAGAGAGAGAGAGAGAGAGAGAGAAAGCACTATATGAGCAATGGGAGTTTATAACAGTGGATATGACAACACTGGATTGTCCAGGAAGAAATAACGTACACCGAATTATGTTGCTGCTTTAAAAGTGCATTATTCACCTTATAGGGTGCAAGTGAGTGGAACACTGGATTTCTTGTTAAATTATCGTAATTGTTTACAAATAATGAAAGGCTACTGTAAACTGAAGCCTAGAATATACTTTTCAATAATATGAGTCTCCTACTGAAACACGTTTTAACGACTGTAAATACGATAGTTCCACGGTTTCACGCTGTGAATTGCTGCCGTTTCAGTAAAAGTACAGTGACCTGTGGGGTTATGATTTGATAAATATGTTTGTTTGTGTTGCGAGGCTGAGCCTTGCTTGAGCACCGGTTGTCAGCTAGGGTAAAAAAAATGTTAAAATAAACTTGAACTTTTTAAATGGCGGTTGTGGGTTATTATTTATTTGCACATATGTTAATATGAAACAGAAGGTTTCATATGATCTTTCCCAGGTACAAGTCAAGCCGATGTCGGCATCGGGCCCAGTTGTCTGGAAGGAATGTTTGCCTTCTCCGAGCAGAACTACAACCCAGAGCTCCGTCATATGTGACGTCGTGATTCCCACACATTTTGCGGAAAGTTTCTGAGAAAAACAACTTGAAATAGATTTCGAGACTCGGAATACATGGCCATTTATTCCTAAAGTCGTGTCGTCGAAATGTTGCAGTTCTTTCGTCGCATCGTGTCCTCAACAGCTGCTCTGGTTATTTTTACGGTATTGTTGAATAGCTGTGTCTGTATTGAGGAGGACGAAGATCTGGACAAAAAACAGCTCATGGAATTCTACAGTAAGTCATCCGGCTCCTATTATAACTTTAGTAGGCTACTGTCATATTAACGTATACTCCGCACACAGAGCTATAGCTCAGCGGAGTCTACTATTTCTGCAACGCTCAAATAGAAAATGAATAGGCTATGATAATGTTATTGCATTGTCATACACGTGTGCTAATTGGCAGCACTACACTGTTACTAGTTAATAGGTTACTAGGCTACATCCTTAAATGCTATAATGAAAACGAAAATAAAAACGTAGGCCTAAGTTTATGCCACACAGAGAAGGCTACAAAAGTAATAGCTTTGCTTTGAATGATACGCGAAATGCACGCTTACTGTATTATATAGCTTATAACTGCACTTTTGCAGTGTACCCCCTCCCACACACACACACACACACACACACACCACGCACACACACAATTGGCACATGTACAAGCTTATTTAATTTAAACAATTAATTCTATAATTGTACTGCATTTTTTGATATTTTTTAATCAAGTAAACTGTTAGAAACTTTGGCCTGGTAAATATATCTTGTTTCAGGGTCAATTACAGGCTACGATTTGTTCCACACTATAGAATTCAGGGCATATTGCAGAGGAGGAGTTTGGTAAATCAGGGCTATCCAGGATATGGACCTTTAATAGTAATTTAGGATGTATCAGCTACAACAGTCTACTAGGCTATCCAGTTACGCCTAGAACCACTTCACATCAAAAGACAAAGGTCCCTTACCCACAGTTCTCATCTGGCTAAACCCCATTGTGGTGCACAGGTAAAACCTATCTACAATGCAATGTCTCAGTGGTCCTCCTGAATTCCACTATGCGATAGGTGATTGTACAGATATCTGCTTTTATATGTATACAAAACACAGATGTTAGCCTACACACTAAAGGCCAATTTCTTCCTCTCTAATATCCCCAGTCCTAATCTCAAGCCTCATGTTCTATTACATCCACTACAATTCTGTCCGTTCTTTCCGCAGAAAAGGGTCTGTTTATCCTGGAAAGTTCTCAGCTAAAGCGCTGCATCACAGTAGATCGTTCCAACCTCGTGTTGGAGAATTGCGAGCGACCGACGCGACGCATGCTATGGAAATGGGTCTCTCGACACCGCCTTTTTAACCTGGGCACCAACATGTGCCTAGGCCTTAATGCCAGCGATGCCACACAGCCACTCGGAATATTCGAATGTGACATGGCCCTCCGTACACTGTGGTGGCGCTGTAACGGAAACTCTCTGTACGGAGCGTCCCAGATGAAGCTGTCTGTCGCTGGCCGTCTGGTGGTAGTTAAGAAATCCTCTTATCATCAGTGGAGAAGATATAGCACGCTCGGAGAAGGGCCCTGTGCGATCCCTTATGAAGGTGAACATCTTTGTGTGTGATCTTTGTGTAGCAGTAGCCATCTACTATAGAGTGTAACTCATACATAAACTCATGAAAGAGCTTTGCTGTGGGGGTCAACAATGAAAGCCTTATAGGTTACATTAATTCCAGAGACAAAAAAAAAAGTGAAAAAGGTAATATGTCTAGCTATATATAATATAATATCATATAATATAATATAATATAATATAATAATGCAACATTGCTACAGTATTAAAATAAAGAATAATTAACATAATGTCACTTTGGTCTGTTGGGGTGATGTTGTGGCCCAATGTTGCAATTAATGTAGCCAATGTAGAATTTAACAATTAAATAATCACTTTGCTAAGATATTATAGGATCCTTTCGTTTTTTATAACAATAAGTAACAATTCTATATAATAATATGTACAATTCATTTAAAAAAATAATTTTAAAACTACAGATATTTACACCTTGGGGAATGGCCACGGCAAACCCTGTGCTTTTCCGTTCAAATACAACAACAAATGGTACTGGGAGTGCACAGCAGAGGGGCGCGAGGACCATTATCAGTGGTGTGCAACCACCGCACGCTATGACCAGGACGAAAGCTGGGGGTTCTGTCCCATTCAAGGCAAGGAAACACACGCACGCACGCACACACACACATATAGACACACACACACACACACACACACACATAGACACGCACACACACACATAGACACGCACACATAGATCTTCTCTAACACCTCCTGAATGTATCTGTATAGACTTCAGCTGTGAGACATTCTGGGAGTCCAACCAGGCGCTGCGTGCATGTTACCAGTTCAACCTCTACGGCATCCTCACCTGGAGTCAAGCGCTGGCATCGTGCCAGGCCCAGGGTGGCAGCCTGTTAAGCATCACCAGCCTGGCAGAACACAGGTACATTAGAGGTAGGCATTCCCCTTGGGTGAACCTTGAAGGCAGGATACACCCAGGCCATGCGGCACACCTAAACTGTGTTGTGTGTGTGTGTGCGTGTGTGTGCGTGTGTGTGTGTGTGTGTGTGTGTGTGTCAGATCGACTGGCTGATGTTGGGGTCATGGTGTGGATAGGGCTGAACCATTTAAAGCATAGTCGGGGGTGGCAGTGGTCTGATGGCGCACCTCTAGCCTTGGTCAACTTCACCACAGGTATTCCATCTTTATGAAGTAGTCCACCATTTTTATAAAGTTGATTTAAGTTTGTTTGCTTATACACAGTAATTACAGCATATAGCATAACTATATCATAATACTATGCAGATTTTGTTTTTTACTACAGTAAGATATATTTGTATGCAATTAATTTTTTCAAATAAAATACTATTTACAAACAAGATATTTATAAAATATATATTTATCAAAGGTTTCCCAGTTACATATACATTTGTAATACTGCACTCTTATTCATGTTTTCTATGTAATTGTTAAATTCCTATGTAATGCACCCATCTACAGTACTACTGTATACATAATGTTGGTCTGTTTTACAACTGTTATATAAAGGCTATTCATTTCAGAAATATGATTATGCTGACAGTCAATGAAATATCTGTGATGCAAAAAAAACAGCGTAAAATAAAATATAAGCCAAATTGTGCAGAATAATCTTGTAACACAGGTGATGCATGCCATGACATACAATATGTACAGTATAACGGTACGTTGGTCAAAGAAAGTGCATCTGACGGTATTTGTTTGCTTATAATTACAGTATATAGCGTACATATAGCGTAAATTGATAGCTTTAATTGCAGTAAGTGTAAATGGATATCTTTAATTGCAGTAAGCTATCCATTTACGCTGCCATGAACAAAGCCATAATTCTTTTTGTAATCATCAATGAATGACATATTGGTACACCACTAAGGTAGAATGACATAATATATGTCATTATATAAATAAAATAAAATATAAAATATATGAATGACATAACATATATCAAAGAGTCGCGGTGCTCATGTTCATATTACTCATTGGGAGGAAACGGTCGTATGAAGGAAACGGACATTACAGTACAGCCTAGTCTAAGCCGGTGTGTGTCCACCAGGGCTCTCTCCCAGCCCACTACAGAACAACAGGCAGTGTGGAGTGTACAGCTCGGCACGAGAAGATCACTGGCAGAGTCTGTCGTGTGAGTCTGCTCTGCCCTACATCTGCAAGAAAACCCCGAATGACACCAAGAGGGCAGAACCGCTGGGTAGAAATAACACACTCACATTATGATGAGCCTTTAGTTATTGCATGTTCTGCACCTGAGACCTGAACTATTTCCATGTTTATTTTCAACAGCAGTGTCAATACATCAGCCTTAAACCCTCTCTTATCCTCCCCATTGTCCCCTAACAGAGAACTGGCAGTATTACCCTACAGTGTGTGCGGAGGGCTGGCATCCCCATAATGGCTTCTGCTACCAAGTGATGGCAGAGGCAAAGAGCTGGGCAGCTTCCTCCAGAGCGTGTGTTTCTCTGCAGGCTAACCTCACCAGTGTCCGCTCTTTGTCTGAGGTGGAGTTCCTGCACAGCCTCCTAGCCAACCGTAAGGCACAGTAGATATACAGCATGTTGCCCAGGGAGAGACTGGACCATCGTGTGTGTGTGTCTGCTGTGTGTGAGTACACACATTGTTCTGTGTGTGCTGCAGTTTCTGGGGACAAGCCAGAGGTGTGGATCGGCCTGCGGCTGCAGCCGTCATCGCCAGCTGTACACTGGTCTGATGGCTCCGCAGTCAGCCTCGCGCTCTGGCACCAGTACCAGCCTCCTCAAAACCTAAGCAGTGGCCCACTCTGTGCCAAGGCGGACAGGAAGGTAAGAGTAAAAGGCTTTCTTCAACACTGGAGGAAACTCACGTGTTGAAGAAACATTACAAGCGTACAGGACTGGGGCAGCAGAGATATGGGAGAGGCAGGTGATCGACCGGTGGCTGACACCATTGTTGGTGTGTGAATGTGAGGCAGTCAAGTACAGCGCTTTGAGTGGCCGCTAGGTTAGAAAGGCACCACTGTATATAAATGCAGTCCATTTATAATATTGAAGCGCATGGATTTATTATAGTGGGTATATTCCATGACGCCGTGTGTCCTGCATGGGTGGATTAAATGGAAACTCATCACGCAGGAAGCAAGCTGGTTATTGACGTCCTGCGAGGAGCAGCTAGCCGCTGTGTGTAGGCTTGAAGGCCAGAAAGACCGCCGTCACGCCGGCGTGTGGGACGAGGGTTGTCCTAAGGTATGCACACACGCATGCTTGCACGCGCACGCAAACACACACACACATACCCTAGCTGTAAAAAAAACTGAAGCATACTGTATAGTGGAGTACAGATGTATTCTCTACTCCTTACAAAGCAAGCAGTACTATTAATAATGTAAGTAGGGATTATATTATTAAGTAATTTACAGTACACTCTCTAAGCATAACTGTTAGGAACGACAAATCCGCCACGTACGTGGTAAAAGGCACCCCCGGCGCTGACGTTAACAATTCTGTTTTTGTGGAAAGTACTGACGTGAGCTGTCGTATGTGGTTAGAATAGCTCCGTACATATCTGGACATGCTCTGCAAGGAGCCGCACGCATGCCATGGTTCAAGTGTTGGGTGAGTAAGCATTCTCTGCCACTGGGAACACAATGAGTTCATTCACCCAGCTGCCGATGAGTTGTCTGGCATTCATGTGGCTTGCCGACTCTGTTTACACGAATATCACATTCTTGAGTCATAGGTATTCCTTCAAAAAAAAAAGGAACCAAAAAATGCCTCAGGCAGAGAGAATAAAGGGACAATGTATTGAGAGTTCTTTAGTAGGGAGAGATGTACATTTTTGTCCACAGCCTGACCTTTCACCCTTGCCCAAACAGAGGTTCATTCCATGCAGATTTTCAACAAGGCCTTTGGTCTTGAAAAGCAGCAGGGTGGAGGAGGGGGACCAAATGGACACCACTTGTGAAAACACAGCAGTACCGATAACCCTGTCGCACACACATATATGTATACCCATATACATATAAACAAGCACGCAGAGAAATGTTTTGTAACGGTAACAGATGGCAGTTGTTTCTTCTTCTTTCTTTCTTTCTTTCTTCTATTATTAGTTCCTTCTTTCTGACAGTTCTGTCATATAGGGCTATTGAGGTAGGCATATATCCTGAGACTAGTTGGTTTATGTGCAATGAATGTGGTATTATTATTTGGTAACAATATGCATAATACCCTTTTTCCTCTGTGTGTGAGGTGAGCTGTCATCATGTCAGTCACAGGCCAGGCATGGGGATCAAACCTTCAACCTTTCGGCAGAGAGTTTACCACTAGGCTATTCTGCCTCCCATAACATATCGTATCGCTTTTTCCATATAATGCTATTTCTCAGTAGACTGATATTACCATCCTGATTTTCATGAAATGACATCATTAAATGAGAACAGAACATTCTCCCTCTGCAGAAGGGTGTAAACAGCTTATCAGAAGGACATGAATGTGAACTTACAGTACTTCCATCTTTGATTAATAATAATAATAATACAATTTATTGAAAGAGGTCAACACAAGTGCAAATAGTTGTGGGTCTAACTATACAATAGAAATAATATATCTACAGACCAGGTGGATCAACTGGAGCTACAGAAAGTTCAGGATTAACTTCAATATGTTGTGTACACCTGCTCTCTTTATATTTCATCATGTTTCCCTCCTTTCTCTGAATTCACTGCAGCATCTAAGCTGGAGTCTACAGTCATATTGCTGATATGCTGTGGATATAAGTGGATATATATTTATTGTGCCAACTCTACACTGTTTTCTGTTTCAGTTGTGTATATGTGCATTATATTCTACATTTCTGGTTTCTGGCAGGGATGGATGCGCCATAGTAACTCCTGCTACTTGGTAACCAGTCATGAACAGAACTATGAAGATGCCGTGAAAGGCTATTACTGCAAAGCTCCTCTCCTCACAGTGGAAAACAGGTTGGCTGATTCTGTGTGGATGTACAGTAATTGTTGTTCTTGCTGTAGAAAGTCGAGGTTTTAGTTAGTACCATATTATATATTTTACTTAAGTCTGCCCCTCTCATCTCATCTGTTCCCTGACAGGTTTGAGCAGGCATTTGTCAACAGTCTGTTGAATGAGAGAGGAGCCAACGCTAGTGCTTATTACTGGATTGCCCTTCAAGATCAGAGTAGAACTGGGGAGTACAGTTGGTTGGCTTACAATGACTCTTCTCCTCCTGTCACATACACCAATTGGAACAAACACCAGCCAGGTAGACTTTGGAATCATTCTTTCTTGCTTGTTTAATCTTGATTATTACTCCTTTTGACATTTTATTTTTCACTTGTTCTTTCTTTAATGTCTCAAACACTTAGTCAGTGCTGGCGGCTGTGTTGCAATGACAGTTGGTTCAGCCCTGGGTCACTGGGAGGTCAAAGACTGCAAGTCCCACAAGGCCTATTCGGTGTGTAAGCAGAGCATCAGTAGTGATCAGGATATGTATTTGCCAAGTCACCACATAGACACCTTAGCCCCATGTCCACCTGGTTGGGAAACACACTCTGGACTGCTGCACTGCTTCAAGGTGAGGCCTGTTTTTGATTTGGTAGTTTTATGGCTGTTAGTCATGACTCGACATTAAGCATAGTCATGTACTTGTCCAAGTAAACACATTAGCGGGGAAGCTACATTTTAGTAATGTGGGCAAAATCAGAAGAATAAGGCTACTTAAAATAACTTTGTAAAATGCGACACAGGCCTCAAAAATCTTCTTGTCCCAGACAAGCGGACAAGTGTATGTTGAGCCGTGTTTCTGAAATATTATGTTAATTAATTAACATGGTGTTACTGTAGGTGCTCCATGATGAGAAAGTTCTGATGAAGCGTTCCTGGGCCGAAGCAGATTTCTTTTGCCAGGCACTGGGGGCCCAGTTGGCCAGTTTCCACCACTATGAGGAACAGGTGTTTGTTAAAGAACTCCTTGGGACCATGTTTGAAGGGTTTGTACAGCAATCGTGCTGGTTTTACACATATTATTAGTTCTTCTTGGGTGAGGTTTATTTATGTTATAAAGGTGCACAAAAGGTTTTTCCAAGTTTACAAAATGTTAGAGTTTAAGTTTGAGTCCATTCCTGTAAATTGTTTTAGCGATGTGAAAAGTGCGTTTACTTGTATTCCGCTGTTCATCTTTAGAACAGAGCGCCGATGGTTTTGGGTGGGTTTAAACAAGAGAGACCCAGGAGAGGCTGGGGTCTGGGAATGGTCTGACAACACACCTGTAAGTACATACAGCTTGCTCACAAACTACCATCTGTCTGCCTTGCACAAACAGACGATATATTCCATTCAGATATAAACAAATACAAACTGTTGAATCTTTATTACATTCATGTGCATCCTTTCACAGGTGGTGTCGTCCTTTATCGAGGACAAGAATGACGAAGGTGACAGACAGAACTGTGCTGTGTACAGCGACCTGACTAATGCTCTTCTACCACTGCCATGCGATAGCAAGCATGAGTGGATCTGTAAGATATCTCGAGGTATCAGGACCCCTCCAAAATGTTGTATGTTTCACAAACACCATTTATCAATGTCTGTCTCTTATCTCTATATTCATCTTGCAGGACAAGAATTGAAAAAGCTATATTGGTACACAGAGCGTAAGTACCATTCACACATTGATTAAATTAGAATTACATTACATTGGTTTTGTGAAGTTTGTTATTTATGTTAATAATGGAGCTTTAGGTAGGATTTTGTAGCTATACATTTAATATAGTTTGTTAGACATGTCATAGACAGCCGTCAGGTATAAGTGCTCAGTGGGAATAAGTGCTCTCGCAGTGGCAGACAATCTTTCCAGAGGGAGGGGGGAAGGGGGGAGGGTTTGGGTTGTTGATTTACGAAATCTTCCGCTCTTTACTTATTTTTTAGCTAGCGCTACTCGTTGCAACTCTCAAATCCGACCTACGTCAGATTTAAGTAAAAGTTTATGTGCATAATGCTATACAATGGAAAATAGAGGAGCTGGTTTCATTAGTGAAAAAAAGACACATCTGCTTTCACTGACACACTGTGGATGAAACTAATCCACATTACGGCGTTTGACAGTTTATTACAGCCGAAGCTAAATGAAAAATAAACTTTTTGATTAGTTGAAGATGGTCCGTATTATGTCAGTATAGTGATTGACACCTTGTGACAAATGACTTGCTTTGCTCTAAATCCATTTTATAATACATGTGATCATATCACATGTACATTGCACAAATCCCCGAGGTATTTTTGAAAGCAGAACGTGGTGTAATGAAGCAAATGCAATGTGCAAATGTAGGCGAGTGGGAGTGGACTACGCTTCTCAGATGGGTGGTGCAAACCTGTCATTAACCGATGTACTCAGCTTGTTCCATGTCCCCGTGTCTCCCCAGAGAGCGAGCCCTGGGTGTTCCACCGGGGAGCTGAGTACCTGCTATCCAAGCAGCTCTTTGACTGGGAATCTGTTTCTCTAGCTTGTCAGATGATGGGAGCCCACCTGCTGTCTATTCACTCTAAGGAAGAGCTGCACTTTGTCAAGGAACGCATGGGCAGGGTCTGTATACTGTATCACACACACACACCTACTGTATGTACATAGTACATAGCCACAGTGTCAACAGCTAAGCACTGTGACATGTGACGGTCACCTGGAGGTTAATACTAGTGGGAATAGAGGAATATAATTTTACACAAATTACATAGACACACAGGCATACTTGCCAGGCCACGTGAAGGCTAACTGCACATAGACAAACCGTTTAAAGTGAAGAAGTTGAAGAAAAATGGGTCTCTGTAGCAGCTAGTGTGCATTCTGAGCAGGCTAAAGAACTACGATATAATAGGAACAAAACGTGTCCGATGAATAAAAGAGAGAGGCACGGGCCGGGTAGAAGGTCTGAATGGCCACTCATTGAACCCTCGAAAAGCACATCTTTCAGCTCAGTGAATACAGGATTGCAGAGGAGGAGCTTTTCCGTAATATATAATGTGTGTGTATACTTTTTTTTTTTTACACTTCACCTCTCCAGCTCTCTGTTGGCCCTACTGATTGGTGGATTGGGCTGTCCATTTACTTGCCAGGGCAAGATGTGAGGTGTGTGTGCATTTTATTTGTTTTTATTTCCTTTTTTTTTTTTGTGCCGCATTATCAAAACAATTGAGGCATGCATGATCAGTGGATGTTTGGGGGGGGGTTGTCTTTTATGTGCTTGCAGTTGGAGCGACAACACAGAGCTAGACTTTCAGCGTTGGGCAGAATGGAGCACTTACGATGGCCATGTGAAACACAAGTTATGCGTGACTATGTCCTCAACATCAGGTAAACACACACCCACACAGTCATAGCCAGACATATACAGTAACACAATAGACACAATAGACACAATAGATCTCATAGGCTGTGTGATGTCAACATACTCAAATATTGGCTTCGGGTTCCAGCGGGATTTCTCTATAGAACATTTATTTGCATGTATAATTTGTATGGCGCTGGTTCTTATAACGGTTTTCAAGTCAAAGCAGTAACTTAGCTATCCTCAAGCTAACACGTCTGGTTATGTTGTGTCAAACTTACTTAGTTATGTAGCGAGCATTGTCTAATGCTACTGTGTTCCAGGGAAGTGGTCAATGCGGGAATGCAGCGAACTGCATGGTTACGTTTGTAAGAGGAAGACTGTGTCTGTTGTCGAAGCTCCCAGGGAGCCTCACTACATTGGAAGCTGTCCAGAGAATTGGCTGTACTTTGGACACAAGGTTTATATGCAGATACACACACACACACACACACATTGCATGCTGTACATGCACGTACGCATACCCGCACACATAAACAGTAAAACATTGTAAATTACTGCAATAACACACAACAAACATATTCCCTATCGATTAGCTCTGCGTGTGCATGACATTGAAAAGCTAACATGATTTATATTCCTTATTTTCCTTTTATTAACCAACTCTATTGAAACCTAGACCATCATTCCTGGCATGCCAGAAATTACAGTGGAGTGGTGCAACAGAAAATAGTAGCCATCCCAGGTTTTCTTTGTGTGTGTGTGTGTGTGTGTGTGCGTGTGTGTGTGTGTGTGTGTGTGTGTGTGCACCTCGGCAGTGTCTACTGCTGCACCTGCCTGACAGACCTAAGGAGGGGAAGAGCTGGAAAGATGCCCAGTCCATCTGCTCCTCCTTTCAAGGCTCACTGGTTGCTATAGAGAATGAGCTTGAGCAAGGTAATGGCACCAGGGAAGTAAAGGTGCATAGCCAACAGTTACCAGGAGAGGGCAGTCAAGTTACCGCTACTAAATGAATCCTGCTGTTTTAATATATAGAGCGTGTTGACTAAAAACATTTAAAATAGTTTTAAATATCATTATCATTATATTAATGGATAAATTAAAATGTCAAAACATTTATCTCACATAGAGTTACGTAATAACTGATTTTTAATGTGTTGGAGGTGCATTTGAAAAGCATTGTTCTATTGATTGGAAATTATTGTATTATAAGGTGTAAATATGGCTTTGTTGCCAGTGACAACTCATCAATCACGTGACACAGTCAACTGATCACCAGACAATCACAAGATGGTTAAAACCTGTTAAAGCACACTCTTCCTAGCCTTTACCACATTACCATGATTTGAGAATACCTACTTAATGGCAGTGCCCAAACTCAAACTGCTGTTTAAAAAAGTCCCTTTACAAACCTATGCCATATCGGAGCACAAACGTATTAAGTGTATGTCTTTGATGTATACTGTACAACCCTAGTCAACAAAAGAGAAACCAAAATGCACACACCGCTGTGAACTAATTTCCTGCCAACTCTGTGGTCATTTCTGCAGCCTACATCACCATGTTGCTCCAGAGCAGCTCCGTGGACATCTGGATAGGTCTGCGGGATGAGGACACACTGAAGTGGGTTAACGGGAAGCCTGTCAGCTACACTAACTGGTACCACATAGAGCCCAAGAGCTCTCTCGCTGTAAGCTCCCGTGACAACAGTAGGGTAGCACGGCTAAATGTCCACCTGCCGTCTTCTGAAATGATCAGCGGTGACCCTGTGTGTGTGTGTGTGTGTGTTTGAACTCTTTAGGATGACGAGTGGCTCAGTGCACTGATGGCAGGCGACGAGTCTCTGTGCACGGTGCTGTCCAACAGCAACAACTTCCACCTCACAGGGAAGTGGTATGACGAGAAGTGCACAGAAAGTGGGTACGGATTTGTGTGTCAGAAACAACAAGGTAGGATTTCCTTGTCCTTCTGCTGTTCGATATGTTTCCTCTCTGCGCTGCCACGTTGTTCCTTGGCTTCTCACCTCGTCTCGTTGCCCACGGCCGCTGCGTTCCCTCTTGTCTGTCTGCGAGCCATTATTGGGATTGCTTGGGGCGAGCACACTGTTGTTAGTAACGTTGTTATTTCACTTAACGGCATTAACAACCGCGGACATGGCAATTGACTGTTCGGTGCATTCCTTTACGCGTTTCTCAAGTCCTAATTGGAAACAAATGTTTCTGTCCTTTACATAATCTCTTTAGCACTCATGGACAGATGATCATGGATAGCTCTGCAAACCCTGGCTATTATAGTGCAACTGAACTCTAAAATAAATGATACTGGTGGTGTATTGCCCCTGTAGTGTTAGAAACTGTCCCTGGAATTATAGTGAAATGCATTGTGTCATGTTAACCCACTGTAGCAGTGCATTTAGAAAAAAACTTATAGTGGTACATTGCCTGATAGCTTGAGAGCTATCACTTATGTGTTGTGCGGCAATAGCTGTAGCCAGTGTGTTTGGGATATCTAAAACTCCATTAGGGCTTTCTTTTTTTTTCACCAGTAGGGGGAGAGAAATGCCCAAAGTACTTTTGAGTATAGAGAATTGGTTAATTCATCTACAAATGTTTTAGTGCAGGGACACTTGCTATATGGACGGCTGCAAACAGGTAGATGCCTACGGCAGTGTCCTTTAACTGAATGCTGCGAGCATGTCAACACTCGACGTTCACAAAACGTGGGCCGACTTGTAAACCAGAATGTACACAACCATACGGCAATGCGTCGGCAGGCAGTGCAGAGTTGCTGTAGTAAGATACCAGGCCTCAACGATACCTTCTAATAGCATGTTGAGATGAGGATTTAAACATGTAATATATTCTGCCTACAGTAAGAGCTGTAATGACTATTGTGTTTGCCTACGTAGAAGTGAGATCCCGAAACAAACGTTGTGACACTATGTCTTCTTCTTCCTTTGGTTTTCTTCTCCTTGCTCTCGTTTGCTCTGCACTCTCTTGGACGACAGACACCTCTAAACGCCCCACCCACTCTTACCACCACCCAATCCCTGACAATATTGAGTACAGGAACCACAGCTACAAGGCTGTGCGTGGCAACATGAGCTGGTACGATGCGCTGTATATGTGCCTAGAGAATGATTCTGACCTAGTGAGCATTACAGACCCATACCACCAGGCTTTCCTTACTGTCCTTGTCAATAGATTGGCATTTCCCCTCTGGATTGGACTTCATAAGGATTACGTATGTATCTCCTCATGCAATATGTACTGTATGTATGTGGAAATAACATCATATTGGTTCGCGAGCATGATTTTCACAGACTGTGCATGTCTGTAATATGCATTGGATATTAATTTTTTTCCTATGGATGCTTCTACCACACTCATATTCATTTTTTCCCCCTAGTTTGACGTTTTTTAATAGCATGTTTGCATCCTCAACCTACTCGGCCTTTCAGTTGTTCCTTCTCCCAGTTCTTTAAGAGTTGTAACGGCTGGTGTGAGGCGAGTGCAGGGAGAGAAGAGAGTGGAAGGCAAACACAATGAGCCACTGCTCACGAAGAAACCCTCCAGCCTATACTGCATGCCCCCACACCCCACACGGCTGGGTGCAATCAGCTGATTGCATGTGTGGGTGTGGGGCGCTGGGTTCGTGGGCAAAGTCCCCACCGGTCGGGCACACACCTGCGAGGGCAGACTACTGACGAGGCATCCCTGGAAGTGACAAGAGTAGCGTGCGTTTGGCAGATAGTTACGAGGAGATCTTACTAGTAGATACTGTATACTAGCATTTCTAATTAGCCTGTGGGATATAACATACAGTATATCTCAAATGTCAATGAGCAGGAGAAAGAAAGGTGTTTAATAAAATGTACACACAGATAGCGTCAAGAGCTAGATAACAATAAAAAATAGCCATAAAAAACCCTGTGTTGTGGAAAGGATTTTGTGAAACCTAATTTCTTATCTTGGTGGCAAAAGTATGTCACATGCGTTTTTTCTCGGCATGAGCCCGTGTCGCAGTATGTCTCCACTAGCACAAAGTATGCTTTCCCAGCAGGCAGCCATCTCCACATTCAGATCCAAACATCTCCCCATGGAATGTCTTACTCACGGAGAAGAGTGAACAGAGGAATTGATTCTCTCTGCCTTGCACTCGTTCCAACTGTGTATAACGTTTATGTTTTTCCTCTATTTCTGAATGGCATTTCCTACTCACTTTCAACCTCCTCTGCTGTAGTTGTTGCTTTGCTAAACTACTGTACTCCCCGTTTAACAATAGCGAGTATTCATTGGAGCCTGCCTCTTTTGTTTGCATTGATGTCATTCACGTTGCTAGGATGCTGCTTCTCAACATGGTCACCATCACTAACTTACTGCCACATACGACCTCTGCGACAACGACCTGTGACATCGTGTCTTTACAGGATGATGACTTTCGTTGGTCAGACAGCAGTGACACAATGTACACACACTGGGAAGCCGTGGATGATGACGACGATTACGTTAGCTTTGAATATTGCGTGTATATGGACGTGACTGGAGGCTGGCGCAGAGCCGAGTGTGAGATGCAGCTGCCAGGAGCCCTGTGTCATAAACTCCCACCAAGTCAGTTTGTTTTGATGGAACTAAATTAATGAATGAATGAATGAATTAATGTGTTTGCTTTATGTGATATTAAAGGTACACTTCTCGATTGTGTTAGAGCATCTTCAGAAACCCAAATTTCTTCCTTAGGTCACTGTAATTCAATGTTTGACTCACTCAGCAGCTAGCACGGGTGTGAGATCTCGGTCATACAAACAAAACAACAAAACTAGTTTCAACAACAAGGGTTATTCCAGAATTAAATGTAGGAGTGTGCCTGTAGCTGTAACCTACAATGTGGTGTTTTACTATATAATGCATTGCTGTTTTTGGTTGCCTCTCCCACAGGGACCAATGACTTTCCCGCCTATGAGATGATGTGTCCCTCCCGTTGGGTGAAGTTTGGAAGCAGTTGTTTTAACTTTGAGCCTGCGGTGCTGAGACTTGGCTTTGAAGAGGCCAGAGAGCACTGCAGACAGCAAGGTGAGAGTTTGATGTCAGATGTAATACAGTGGGTATATATATTCAGGTCAATGTATTATTGTCAATTAAACTGAATATGTTTTTTACTGGATTCTGCAGCTCTTATGAGCTCCCTTCTATCAGGAATTCAATTATTTTTCCTCAGTGATTCTACATGTAATGTAAAACTCACATGTATGAGTATACAGTATAGTATACAGTATTGTATTATTTGTATACAGTACAAGCAGTAAAGCAGTAAGCTATTTATGATTGCTTGTTGTGATATCAATTGCACCCTCTAGAGGCTAAATTTGGAAGCTGTTTCACAATACACTAAGTTTATGATTGGACAAATGATTAAGTGAGTCACTGTAAGTGATTCACACTTACAGTGACTGAGCAAAAAACAGCAAGTAAGATAATACTATACTACTGTATATATACTTTTAATATGCAGCACTGTACACTGTTGTCATGCTCTTTACCTTTAATATGTACTTCCAGTCAACACATCCGATGTACTCACCCTGAAGAGTGCAAAGGAGAGTCTATTTGTTCTAGAAGAGCTGTGGTCATTCGACTTTCCCCATCAGACTGTGTGGCTGGGCCTGTACTTCAACACTTACAGTGAGAACACCACTCTAAATATTATTGTCTTGCTCTGGGTATACTGTACACTGGGCAGTTGCTGCATTGATCTCAGCATGACTTAGCTGGCGTGATCCATTTCCAATTCGGAGCTGGGTTACAGGCCTGAGTCTTCAGGGCGAGGCCAGACTATACTATAGTATTGTCTGGCCTCGCACACTGAGAGTGCTATACTATAGCACTCTCAGTGGCAAGAGAACATGTCTGAGGAGGACATTCTCATTAAACTCTGTAAGACCTGCAGTGATAAATATACAACGTCACTTAGCTCTCCAACACACGCAACTACAAATGTGTCTATGTTTTAGATCCACATTTACTATCAATGGCAAGACAAAAAAAAACAAAAAAACAATTGCAAATGTGCTTCTTGGAGAGCTAAGCGACATTTCAGTTCTACTAAAATAGGTCTTACAGCCAATAGGCTGCCAATTGGCATGTGCGCTCTTCTTTTGCACACTGCTCGCAGCATTCTCTTTGGCCCAGATAGCCAATCTCTGTGTGACCGGGGCCTACGGTAGGCAAGAAAACAGAACACCCAGTCGCAGCATGGCAAAATAATAACCGACAAATAGGAACGCATGATAAACCTAAATACTACCCCCACACAACTGTAAACAATAAACACATCTGAGGTGAGAAAAACAGCTTTGAATTGTCCAAATAGCTAATTATGCGCCATTTGCATTAATAGAGGTTTACCCACCAGTCAATTAGAAACTTCAGTCAGCATCAAGCATAATCCATTTACGATTGCTACTCCTGATACATCCCGATTCATCCGGTGCAAAGCAACACTCTAGTGCAGTCCAGGGCATAGCAATCGGGCTGTGACTACGCCTTGTATGAACAAACTAGGCTCTAGTTTTAATAGAACAATGTTCTAACATGTTTTTGTAGCCTACAGTATATCATGCATTGAGCATACTGTATATAGCTTATACACTCAGACGGACCTCACTTCCTTCTAATGCAATCCGCGCTCGTTTACAAATAATTTTCTATGAACTGATTCCAATGTGAAGGACTGAGATATTGGTAGAATTCTAAAGCATCCTAGACATTGGAACGGTACTTTGTTGAGATTTGATGACGTAGCATCCTTGAAATACAGCTGCTAAGGATCCTTCCTTGACATTGAGGGTGTTTCTCAATGTCAAGGAAGGATGCTACGTCATCAAATCTCGACAAAGTACCGTTCCAATGTCTAGGATGCTTTAGAATTCTACCAAGGACTCA
>JAODUK010048799.1:0-19417 GCA_027564635.1 Typhlichthys eigenmanni
CTCTCGCTCTCTCGCTCTCTCGCTCACTCGCTCACTCACTCATTCACTCTCTCGCTCTCTCGCTCACTCGCTCACTCGCTCGCTCTCTCGCTCTCTCGCTCACTCACTCGCTCACTCGCTCACTCGCTCACTCATTCGCTCTCTCGCTCTCTCGCTCTCTCGCTCTCTCGCTCACTCGCTCACTCACTCATTCACTCTCTCGCTCTCTCGCTCACTCGCTCACTCATTCGCTCTCTCGCTCTCTCGCTCTCTCGCTCACTCGCTCACTCACTCAGTCACTCGCTCACTCGCTCACTCATTCACTCGCTCACTCGCTCGCTTACAACCAAACGCCCACTCTGTGTATGTTAACTTCTCTCTGTGCGTCCCAGACTTTTTGCTTTGCGTCTCTCTGGTGGTTTGTATAGCTGGGGGGCAGTTTGTGTTTGGCTGCTCTGCTAAGCGAGACTTTGACGTGCCGTTTTGACACCCTGGGGGACGCAGGAGCTCTATAGACGCATGGCCAGCCTGCACCACAGTATAACCCCCCGATCCCCCAGAATGTAGTAGTAGGAGGCGTAGAGAACAGAGTCTATTATGGCGGTAGGGGGAGGTGTACACACACAGTGACAACAATGTTTACTCCCTGGGCTCTACCACTATCTCTCCTCCCCCACTACGCTGCTCGCACCTGAGCAATGGCTTGGACCCTGAGACCTGCATTGGCTATAAACAACACTTTACTGCCATAACTTCACCACATATTTTTTTATACTTTATATGTGTAGCGAGGGAAGGCGACACAGTGGTATACACACAAGGCAGTATTTATATATAGCAGGGCGCCTGAAGGCCACAAATGTTCACAGTTTGCTCCTTCTGCTTGGAATGTCTTTCATTTTTGTGCGTTTTAAATATACTAAACCCTCCCTAAGTAAGGCATGTGTCATTTTGGCACACAGCCAAAGGGAAATGGGCTGAAATCGTGTAAAATATATAAATGACCATGATGACAATATTGCTAATTGCTAATTCTGTCCTCTTGTCTTTTTTCTGCCCCTCTGTGACCCACCTTTTGAAATCTCCTCTCCTCGCTGGTCGATTGTGGTGTGGTGTTGAACATATTCGCTTCCTCAGGTAAGTGAAGTTGCTCTTACCGTAAAGTTCAATTGAAAACTGCACAGACATACAGTACTCAGTGTTTAGGGCCAGTGCACATTAGGGCCATACCATCAATCATATATAATTGCAAATTACCATATTCGTTTCCACAGTTAATAATGGCGGTATACTGGGAGACGGTAATACTGAAGCCCTTCATTTCATTAAGAAACCTCTCTGCACTGTTTAAATTTGTAAAACTGTTAATACAATTTTAATATGTGTGATATAATTTATGTAGGTTTCAACTGCTTAAATATTCAGAGAATTTAGTATTTATTTATTTTTTCTTCAAACATATAGTTTATTTATTCCTGTTGTAAACCGAAGGGGTACATTAAGATTACTTTTTACAAGCTATAAACTGCACTGTAAATTAATATTACATTTTAGTTTTATAACCTCCATCCACAATGGTACCAACACACTGACCACTTCACATGAGGGGCTATAGCAGTGAATAATATAATACTCTATCTACCACTAATGTTATAAGTGCAAATAATATAGTATAATAGTAATAGTATAATAGTATATAATATAATAATATAGTATAATAGTAATAATTGTTCTAATCTAAAAGTATTACAAGTCAATAATGTAATACCTTACCAATAATGTAATACAATTCTTGACCCAATAACATAACATAATAAATGTTATTGGTAATAATTAGGGCTGGGAATTGATAAAAAAAAAAGAACAAATTAATTGCTGAAAATTGCTGCGATTAATCGCAAAGAATAGCTTTTGTGTGTGCTTTTTGTTATTTTATAGACAGGACAGTATAAAGAGACAGGAAGAGAGTGGGAGAGATACAGTATATCAGGGAAGGATCGGGAAATTACCTCAGCAGGCCAGATTCAAACCCAGGCCCATTACAAATGTTTTTATGGGGGTTGTTTTAAAATATTCAGAAACAGTAATATTTACATGGGGGTGGTGTAGATGCAACGATACTACTCGTTGGTACTCGTATTGGGCCGATACTCATGGTAAAATACTCATATTTGGTATCGGCGTCATGACTGAATTCTTCCGAGTACGAGTACATTGACTTAATAATGCAGCCGTATTGTCACTAACTGTTTACTGTCTGCTTTTTGCACCAAGAGGATTATATACGTGGCAAAGTTGATCATAGGTGGTCGTTAACAACAGCAGCACTATTAATACTGTACAGTACCTGTAACCAACTGACCCGTTTAACATTAAACCGCGACCAAAAATGGGAACAAAACAGCTCCATGTGTAGTACTCTGACCACTACACGCAAGCTGTTTTGCTAGGCTGTCAAGACATGTTAAAATGTATTTACCTGAAATCATAAAATTAAATAGTGTCAGTTATATTTCGGTATAGTTGTGGTAATATTTGTATGCTGAAATTGCATGCCCGTATAGCTAAAACTCAACCGGTGGTAACTCCGTAGTCTTGCCATAACAGTCAATGACTGAGGATTTCCTAAGACGCCAAAGGCTTTCTAACACTTCGAAAATAGACGACGAGAATTGACCAAGCTGCAATTTTTGACGAGTTGGGAATGAGAACGTGTTGTGAAAAAATTATCCGGTACTTCTACACAGCCTTGGCAACACAAGCAAACTGGTGCAGACCTCACACAACAAAAATGTAACAACCTTGGCAATGTGTTTCCAATGTGTGGGGTGGAGCTTCTGAGGGAGCATCCTATAGCATTGAAGGGGGAGTTTTTTCTCTTTAGATTTTTAAAGTTTGAATATAACAAGAGTTTTTGAGAATGTCTTACTCTTTATGTCTTTTAAACAAACCAAAAGTGTCAAAGGTACAAAATGAACAGGTTTAGCCTACATAGTGAGGCCACCATGCTAAAAGGGCTATATAAATGGTAAATGGACTGCATTTGTATAGAGCCTTTCTAACCTTCCGTCCACTTAACGCGCTGTACAGGATTGCTTCACATTCACCCATTCACACACTCATGGTTGTGTCAGGCATGCAGGGCGCTACCTAATCTCGCAGAGCCAGCCTTTACATACAGAAAGTCTGGGACACAGCGCTGGCTAATGCGTCAGTTCCCGCCTACTTGACAAGCAAGGTATTTTGATTGACATGCATGCCGACCAACTGTAACCCAATGACCAGGTCTGTAAACTTGAGGAATTTGTTGGAAAACTAAACAACAGGACTGTGGCTGTTTACATGTCTTGTAAATCTGTAAAATGAGTAGGCTACGGTTACTGCTTAAAATAAATGTTTAGTTTTAAATTAGTAAATAAAGCAGTGCTCTTGTGTTGCCATTATTATTAGCCATATTATTGTTGTAGGTGTCTTGCCAGTAAGCATTAACATACAGTACAGCCATAAGCCACCTGCTTATTGAACATTTGAGTAAGCTCTTCTCAGGGCAGCGTAAATTGTGCTGATAATACACAACAGGGCATAAACCTTGAGAATTACTACAGTGTTTCTATGAATGTTCACACAAATCACAAAATTGTCATTCTGAGATCTAACATTAAGATTGATATCATATTGGAGAGCGGAGAGTCGACACTCTGCTGCAAGTCATTTATATTTGAATGGAATGTGCGACTGCGAGCATGCCTGCAAACTAGTATTGATGTTCCTTCAAATGTTGCTATTGTAGAAAGTGTGTATCTAATCTAAAACAAATGTATTTATCTAAATATAATATTTAGATAAATAACTATTTTTATATTAATATATTAATATTTTTTTAATACCGGCACCATTTTTCAGTGTGTGTCTGATTGTGTGTGTTTTACAGAGTGTGTGTGCAGGTGTTGACTCAATGTTACATTACTGGGGAATGGAAGTGGGGAAGAAAAATACTTCCTGACTAGCCAACATGAGTCACTGGCAGTGTGTTTGTGTAGGCGGGCAAGCGTGTAAATTGGTGTGCTATATTACCTTTGTGGAGATGTGCACAGTATACTGTATATATACTTTAACCTATAGCAGGGCTCCAGACTGCGACCAATCAGTCGCATTTTGCGACTATTTTTATTAAATGTGCGACTAAATTTTATGAGTAGACCAGTGCGACTTATGGGCCGCCGCTTCACAATTGCAGTTTTAACCGGCGCTGTCCGCTCCACACACTCCACTACCGCACTCAAACGAACCATTTCAAATGAACGGTCCTCCCTCTGCACAACAGAGCAAGGAGCCTATATACTTTTCTCCTCAGAGTCAGGCAGGCGGAGGCTTATGACCACGAATAACTAGGAAAAAGGTAGATGTAACAAGCCAACATTAAATTAGATCGATTTTACAGTTTTAACATGAGCAATGTTCTCCATTGATGGCTGTAAAGTCAGTAGTAGTCAAACCGACCTACGAAACCGGGCAAGAACCTGCGTTTACATTCTCACAATCTTCCGTAGCACATGTGGCTAATCAAATGAAAAACGAGTAGCTTACAATGTAGTACAGTACATGATTGTTGTAGCACCAATAACCTCTTTTGTTTTGTGTTGCTTGACCCTCCGAGTCCTAAAGAAATGTATGTCGCTAAAAATAAACAAATTCAGTCGGTTTCCCCGTGTTGTTTCTTTATTTAGCATACATAGTTTGTTGCTAGGCTAAACCATGGCAATACGGTAATATAGAATTAAAAAACATTTGCTTTTCAGCAGACATGATAGTTGTATTACAATTGCTTGCATAAATATTATAAAGTGAGATTTCATAATCGTAATGCTCACGTCCCTCTGCTCGTGCACATGAATACCGGAGCCGTAGATGACATATGGCGCTCTGTTGTGAATGTGGATTTACGCACACTGTAATCCAAAGATTAAGATGATTATTTTAAAATAATGTGCCTGGAGGAGATGGAGAACCAACTGATGAGTGTGCATGTTGAAAAGCACAAGGGCTAATGCAGTAGGCATACAAGTTGCGGAAGAAATGGGATGTCTTCTCTGTGCGTAATATAGACAATGTTGCCCAGCCATTGTAGGAAACTCACCATGCTATTTCTAATACAAAAATAAAATCTGGTGCGACCAAATCATGTGCTAGTGCGACCAACTAAGGAGGTTGGTAGCACTGGGAAAAGTTAGTCTGGAGCCCTGAATAGGGAACATCATTGTCACACACATGCAAGAACATGCAGGCAAAACAAGCTACTTGTTGATTAATTATTTTCTTTATTTCGTTCTTTCTCTCATTTGTTTCCACATCACTTTTAGTCTCATTAGTTATTTCTTCGATCTCGTTTCTCACATCTGGTGTCACTTATTTGTGCCTGTATTCCTTTTCTCTGCCCTCTCCAGTTCAGGTGCTTGGGACTGTGTGTGTGTCTGTGTATTGTATGTTAGCACTGTGTGTGTCTGTGTATTGTATGGCAGCACTGTGTGTGTCTGTGTACATGCTGTTAACACTGTAAGTGTATGTTGTGTGCAGCACATTAGGGTTCAGCTGTTTGCTGGTGAATTCACATTCGTGGGCCGGTAGGGGGAAGCAGGGGGGCGTTTGTCTTCCTGTTGAATGCTGTGTGTGCTCACACACACACACACATACACACACATGCATGCACGCACACGCACACACACACACGCACAAACACAGTGTAAATGATCTATGGAGCTCTCGTCGGTGATAACCGTCGACCAGTAGCGCCTCCCTATTACTCCTGGTTCTCCTGCACTCTCTGGGTTGTGTACTGTTGTTAGGGGAGGGGGAGGGGGTAGGGGTCTGGGTGGGGGTCGATGATACTACTCATCCAGTTAACCCGCATCTTCCTCTCGTCCTCCTCCTCCTCTCTCTCTCTCTCTTCCTCTCTCTCTCGCTCCCTGCCCTCATCTCGCCCGCAGTAGAAATTACTTGTCCCCTTGCAAGGGCGCATCATCAATCCCATGATTCATTGCGTGTTGCCACCGTAATGGCAGCTGCTTTGATTGAACCGAGAGAGGCTCGCGCACTTATGTGTGTCCGCTTGGACTGACGGTGTGTGTGTGTGTGTGTGTGTGTGTGTGTGTGTGCGTGTATACTATGTGTGTGCGTGTACAGTGTGTGTTTGCGTGTGTGCGTGTGTGTGTGTGTGTGTCGGAGACAAAGCTGGCTTCTGAGTGAAATGTTTTGAGTTTTCCTTGAACTTTTGAAAAGCACTCTGGGTTCCAGACGCTGCTTCAGATCTGTCCATCTCGTTCCCTCCGCTACGCGCGGCCCTTTTATTGTTGTGGAGACACGTACAGTAGAGTACATGCTCGAGGGCTGTGGAGTGGACTTTGCTTGACCACCTTGCCCACTCCTCTTTCTTTCTCAGTTTATCAGACCATTAGTAAACGTGAATTGTGTGTTTTCATTTCGGGTGGTTAGGCGGACATGTGTGTGTGTTGGAGGGGGGTTTGCTCCCATAATGGCTAATGCAATCAGAGAAATGAATGGCCATCTGCTGTTTAATGGAAGCCAATGTGACCTTTTCTATTTTTTTTGGGTCTTTCCATTTGTTTTCCTCTACTCCTTTCCTCTCTGTCTTTCTTCTCTTCGGCCCACTTACGTCCGTCGAAAACTAATTTAAATTGATCCTTTGGCTGCACCGTCTGCGTCTCAATGCACAATTGGTCGACAGTGTCACCTGGCAGTTTTGTTTAAATACTGTCCACATTGAGTGTGTTTTGCCAGGTACAGTAGCATGCTCCTCTTGCAGCTGTGCTGAATATAATGTTTCAGAGCTTAATTCAGTTTGTATTGAATGAGAGTAGAGAAATTACACTAAAGATTGATTAAAGATTACTGCACCAAACAGTTTAGCTGCAAACTAAATCATAGTACTGAACTGTGTTGAGACACATCGTGCTTATTTTGACAAAATTACATTTTATATGAAAATCAGCATTTTATGGGTTGAAAATGTCTACACGTTATCTCTGTTTAAAACCATCCAAGGCCCTTGCTGACTTAAGCTGGGCATACAGTGTGCAATTTAAATCCTATTTTTACTGCTCCACATGACTCAGTTTAGGGTCAGGCCAAATTTTGGCTTGTTGGGCATCATTTGCCTTGCGGGTGGGAGCGAGAAGCAATTAGCGGCATCTGATTGATGCCTGAAAGTGTTATGGTGACACAAACATAACAAACTTTGGCGGCCCCACTGGTCGAGCTGTGGCGACGGCATACCTGCCTGTTTGATGTTTCCTCCTCATATCACGACCGATATGAACGAGAAAAATTCTCAGCAAAATCATCAAACTGTACTGCCCACATCTTCCTAGCCACCTATACACCACAGCCAGTCTATACACGCTGGCTGCGTCTCCTTTTTTCAGAGGTTTCAGCACACTTTGTCTGTCAACTGTCAGCTACCAAAACACTCTTTGTCCTTCTTGCCTCTGAGAAGCATCCGCAGCTGTGCCAACGGGCTTATTTCCCACGTACAGTGTGAGCTTGACTATGGGTCCGTACTGGACAGGCCATTTGACCGTATAGTGTCAGCGCTGCAATAGGGTTAGATCATTTTCATGGCACAGTGTGTAGCCAGTGTGTGTCTAGCTTTACAAATGTACAATTAGAACACTGGTACGTCATGAAATGCAGATGTTAGCGATACTGTTAATATTACCGCTAAATTGGTGCAGACTGCACCGCAAAACAGTGTCCCTTGGCAATGCGTGTTAATTGTGGGGGGCGGACATTTTGCCATTGAAGGGAGAGGTGTTCAAATATCAACAACAATAACAACCTTTCTTCAAAATCCCCGTCAACTGTGTGCGAACTCGAACTATGAGTCACCAATTTTCTTTGCACATGATGTGTGTAACATGGAAGACAAACTCAGACCCCTCTAATACGAACCTCTAATTAGTTTCAGCTTAACCTCTTTTGCGGGTGGGTTAAGCTGTGTGCCGCAGTCTGACATTTGTCTTCATGAACGTGGAGCGTAGGCAAGGCTTGTGTCTTGCATGCATGCACACTGAAGAGTGCAGACAGCATAGCCTACACACAGACCATGTAGGCTGGGTGATTTTGAACAAAATGTTATAATGTCTGGCATTTTGATTTGTGCGTGTGCGCGTGTGTAGCTGGGACTACCTTGAACTACCATAATATCCTTCTTTATACATTATCTGTGGCATCATTTTTTGAGTGCTGACATGGTTTCTTTCTCCATTTTTTATCTCCCTGTCCATCTTTTCGTTTTCCTGGCACATTTCATTGTACTTGATTGGGGTTAAGTTGTGAAAAGCACAACTTCCATAGAAATATCCCAGCTGAGCAGATGGGTTTTTAAGACTTTTTATGTTCGCAAGAATACACAAAGTTCCCGTTAAGAGAGAAGTTTCCATGTTTGGCACACACACCAAGTGAGTGAGCATGCACGTACCTTCTTACGTGCATTAAGCGCATATTCACTTGTTCTTTTTGTGTCCTCTCTGCTTGTGTGTGTGTGTGTGAGAGAGAGCGAGAGAGCGAGAGAGAGAGAGAGAGAGAGAGAGAGAGAGAGAGAAAGAGAGAGAGAGAGAGTGAGTATGTGTTTAGATAAGGGCACAGCCATATCTATTTTCTATCTGTAAGACGCCGTTCTGCTTGGCCATTAGTGACGAGGTCACCGGTGTCAGCTGGCTGGCAGATTGGACAGACAGCATTTGACCCCGGGTTCATCTTGCCGTGTGATGTCATCATCCCAGCACCTTATTGATTGCATCACCTGTGGCGACGAGGGGCCAATCACGCCCAATAAGATCACTTGCAGAACACCATGCGTGGGAGATAACCCTGCGCACATGTGTGTGTGTGTGTGTGCGCGTCTGGATGGAGAGAATATGGTTCTCATGGATAAGTGGATCCCATGCACACGCACACACCTCTGACTGACACATGCGTACACACCCAGAGACACACACACACACACACACGCACACACGCACACACATACCGCTGACACACACACACACAGAGGCAAGTGTTGCCAGGGTGTTTAGCCCAGTCGATAGGTAATCAGCTTGGTGGGTATCTAACAGTGGTAATTCCCTCCCACCAGGCACACAGCCTTCGGGATGGGGGGGGGGGGGGATTAGTGAGGAGGCAGCAGACGTCACTGCAAATTGGAATCCTGACGCCCACACACACACACACGTATATATACATGCATTCACACACACGCGCACACACACACACACACACACACATGCACAAAATGCCAGAGGGAGAGAGCAGGCCTCTGTGGAAATTCAATTCTCTTCTCTTAAATGCAGAGTAGGTACACACATCTCCGTCGTAACAGATAGGACTGGGATTCACACATTTTCTTTTAGCAGTATTTGGTTTTCTCCCCTCCACATAAAATAACGGGACATGCTCTAGAGAGGAATCATATCTACATAATAATTTATTGACTGAAGAAGTCTTCTTGAAAGTTCACCTGGGCCATATTCCTCAGGAGAAAGACAGTGAATAAATAATTAATATTTAAATATCGTTGTCAGACAATCTTTAGTTTTAGTGAGTTCTCCTTTAGCTTTTAGTCGTTTGTCTGACAAGGGGCAGCCAGGTTGTATTTGAAGTCTGAGCTTTATTAAACAAGAAAATATGATCTTTTATATAAAAGAGAAAAGGGCATATTAAATTGACTAACAGAACAGCTTGCATATAAAGTGCTTGCGCTGTAACCCTCAATTGGGGTTTCCATGGTATCGCATAAAGCCTATATGTCTCTGCTATGTCCCCCCACACTGTCCTGCAAGCTGTCTATCTCTCTCTCCCCCGTGTCTCTCTCTCTTTCTGTCTCTCTCTGTCTCTCAATTCAATTAAATTCAAGTTAGTTTATTAGCATGACAAAACCAAAACTTGAGGGCAGTTACTCCTCAATAAGAACAACAATATACAAACAATAGGACAAAAAGTCCCACAGTAATAACAATAGTGGTAATGGCAATAACAACAATAACAGTTGATATAATTTAAAGGACACAGTCATAGCAATAATAATTCTCTCTCTCTCTCTCTCTCTCTCTCTCTCTCTCTCTCTCTCTCTCTCTCTCTCAAATTAAAATGGTGCTATATTGGCATGCCAAGTGTACAGTTACTTATATTGCCAAAGCAGTACAGAATGAAAAGTGAAATTAAACTTAAACATGTATAACATACTGTACAGTACATTCTTATAGGAAACCTCATGTAGTCTTTACACAATACAGATGATTATGATATGTATATTTACCTCTTCATGTGGCAGGCTGCTACATAAAGTGCTGCTAGGCTACAATTCAATTCAGTTCATTCTTAATCTTTACCCAACAATAATGGAAGTTTGTCTTTATCTGGCAACTCTTTAAAGTCTTTCAGAGAGCCTATTAAAACCCCATGGATCTAAAGTGTGTCTCTCTAAGAGTTACATATAATTTACCCGTTGTTAAGAAATGCAGTTTAGTTTCAGGCTCATTTAGAATACAGCTCATTTACATATCCTATCTTCTTTTGGCAGCCATGTTTTCCTGTGTCTGCCAGTCTCTATAGCCAGGTTATGGTCACTGAGTCTGTACTTTGTTAGTATTCTCCTTTGTTGGGGATCTTTGACTTTATCAAGCTATTGGGCCAATTTGTAGTTATTTTTTAAAGCTTTGGCAGCATTGGTTTGTTTACCGGTATCTGATTGATTTTGACAAGGCAATTATGATAGCATTCATCTTGAGTTGATTTTAGAATTTGTTTGAACGTTATACATTTCTTTGTGATATTAGAGTGGAGTTGATGTTTCATGTTCATGTTGAGTCCTGTGGTACAAAAGGTTACTCTCTGTCTTTTTACATCTTTGTATTAGTGCTGTGGAAATAGTCAGGGGCCATGTCCTTTACTTGAAACCAGAATATTGCCACTCGCTTTTGGATTTCAGTTACTGTAAGATAGAGAATCGTCCTAATTCTGCTCTGGAGGCCAGGTTTGGACTGTCCCTGTGTTCCTTCAAGTATATTTTTGCAGATTTCTATATTAATTCTCTCTCTCTCTCTCTCTCTCTCTCTCTCTCTCTCTCTGTCTCTGTCTCTGTCTCTCTCTCCCTCTCCCCCTCTCTCTCTCTTTCTCTGTCTCCATCTCTCTCATTCTCTATCATGTCTTCCACTGTGAGGAACTATTCCCAGTGCAGCACATCTAAACACACTGCCTGTGATGCATGCATGGTGGAAGGAGAGGAAAGAGGAGTGGAACGCAGGCAGAGGTGGTGTGTGTGTGTGTGTGTTGTAGTGAGAGAAAGAAAAGGTCACGGTGTGTTCTCTGTGAAAAGCCCAAGTGTTTGACCGTGGAAAGTGGCGGTGTTGATCTTTAAGGTGTGTCTGTCACTGGCATCAGACAGGGTGTGCGTGAGATGAATGTGCCATTCATTCAGCATCTGTGTGTGTGTGCGCGTGTGTGTGTTTGTGCATTTGTGTTTCGTGTGTGTGTTTCAATCAGTGCGGCTGACTTTTAGGAAAGCCAACAGAGTCACAGGAGAGTGGCGAGGTCATTTCCTGTTTCCTTGTGTCACTTTGGCACAGCCAAAGCTTACATGTAGTTAGCCGCCTGAGCTAACATCCTGTCCTGCTCACACACACACACACACGCACGCACGCACGCACACACGCACGCAACTTGTTTGTTCCCTCAAACCTTGTCCTCGTGCCTGTTTCTCTGTCTTTCCTCAGCTTGTCTTAACCCACCCACGGCTGTCCAAGCAAACAGTCAATAGCTGCAAGATGTTTTTAAGAGTGGTTGAAGTCATCTCAGACGTGCAGATTATTGCCCAAATCCATTTTCCCTACACTGTAGGTTTGTCTCACACTCACAACAGGAAGCGCAAAAACACCAATTCACTTATTTGTGTTGTAGCGTCCCTCTGTCTGTCTCTTGCTGTGTTTGTCCGTCTGCTTCTCTTGTCTCCCATCTCTTATGACAAAACTCTCTGACACGCACGCTGTCTGTCTATGTGTCTGTGTGCGTGTGTGTGTGTGTGCACGTTTCGTGTGTCCTAATGCGTAATATATTAAGGACAGAAGCTCTGTGTTATTTGCTGATAGGTGGCATAATCTCAAAACAGACACAGCACACACACACACACACGCACACGCACGCGCACACGCACACACACACACAAATGCACAGCCTCCAATTAAAACTGTTTTTCTGCCGGCCATCCAGGATGCAGTGCATTTCTTTATTTACCGGATGGGTCTGCATCGCCGTGGTAACCTGCTGAGTGGCTGTGGTCACATCTTTTACATCTCGCAGTCTTTTCTCTGTCTATTAATTTCTCCCCAAAACACTGAGTCGCCCTCTCTGCTGCATTAGAATTAATATTGTGCTTTGTATAGTCTCTCGCCCCTCCAGTTCTCACCTTAATTGCTTGTGGTTGACGCTAATCCTCTCTCTCTCTCTCCTCCTCCTCCCCTTCTGTCTCCTCTGCTCTCCCTTTCTGCCATCTCTCTATTACACGTCTCTCCTCTCGTCCCCCCTCCACTCATCTACCTTGAGCCTTCCTTCCTTTCCTAATCTCTTCTCCTATCCACTTTTCTCTCGTCTCCTCCTCTCCCCTTACCCAACCCTTCCTCTCGTTTGTGTTTATATTTTTCCATTTTATTTCCGTTTGTCAACACACACAGCAGCCGGCGGCCCAGTAATCCATTCACAACAAAGGAGAGGAAGGAGATTGGCAGGGGGGAGGTGGGCATGGAGGGACAGACACTATGAAACACACGGTGTGGGGAAGGAACATAGTGGGAAGTAAACAAGCAATAGAAGGGCTGAGATAACCGTAGAAGAGAAGAGAGCTTCAGTCAGGGAGGAAGGGAGATTATATATAATGTGTATACTGTGTGTGCATATATATATATGTATATATATATATATATATATATGAGAGTGAGAGAAGGGGTGATTGTGGAAAGCTAAAGTGTATCTTTTTAGCTGGGAGTAGATAATCATTTCTTCATAGGACCTAGGGGATGGATAAATGAAAGGGCTATGGGTTGGGTGGAGGAATAGTGTGTAAATGAGTTGTTTTTTACAATGCAACGGATGGGGTGGCTGTGTAGAGCCAAGCTTTATCTTCAACTGCGGTGGGCAGAGAAATACCGTTGCCCATTAGTTAGGTAATTAATTCACCCTTAAAGGCATCATTCCATCATTCCATCATTTGGACCAACGTCGAAACTTTCTACATACATACAATGTGTTTATAAATGGTAAATGTCACACCTGTGGCCAAACATTTCTTGCTTGTTTTACAGTTTCGGCTAAGATACTGTACGTTAGTCGGGGAAATTAGTTCAGGACTCACATTCAGCACACATTTACATTTCATTGAGGATGACATAATGCCTGCTGGCTAAACTGTAAATGACTCTGGAAAGAGCCTTTAAATTGTGTCCCAGGTAAAATAGTATGGGATGACAATCCTCCAAGCTCTTTGTTAGGTCTGAACGCACTCAGCTCAGCTAGTGGCCTGGTTAAAACCTCCTATTTCAAGGTTTCGAGTGCGTTCCACATAATCTAGGGCCTTGTAACAACATGCCGTGCCTATGACTGTCTACTACAACACCCGGAACTCCTAATAGAAATCTCTTTATTGACATGATTAGAGTTATGAGGTCATTGCCTGGCAGCCAGCATTAACAGGGGCCTGAGCTTGCCTGTATGCAAGACAAAAGCGGCCCCATCCAGCCCCAGTGCAATCTAGCACAATGCCAAGTCCTCTGTACAACACACAGCGTCACAAGATGAATGGAGCGTGAACAACAGGGAACATGGTTAAAAGCCCGGCCTAGCAGCGCCGCAGACGTGTAGGTTAATATGCCATCTAACTACCCCTGGAGTCAGGTCCCCGGGCATACGGTCAGTGCTCAGAAAACGGCCTTCGCCAACCCTCATACGAGAAGAGATATGAGGTTCTCAACCGGCTGGCGTTCTGATAAAGAAGTACACAGACCCATTATAAATAACCTACTCAGGAGAATAGAGAACCCGCTGTAGTTGACACCACAGATAAATAGCAGGGGAGCTGTGTGCCTGTGTGTGTGTGTGTGTGTGTGTGTGTGTGAATGCTTCTGGAGGTTAATACATGCCTTTTGTAACAAGAAGGAAATTGCTTTATGCTGCTGAGGCCTCAGGCTAGAACATCACAGTTATGATGAACAAGAGTTTTACAAAGCCTGCAGTTAGCAGGCCACCACGCATGCACACACACACACACACACACCACATGCACGCACGTGTTCATGTATTCCCTGTAATTGACCCAACACTTGCAGGAATTCATGGACGGTATGTGTGTGTGTGTGCACGCGCGTGTGTGTGCGTGTGTGCGCGTGTTAGAGGAGCTGTCACAGGGCTGATTGTTCCATCCCTCACCATGACGTGGTCAGGGGGGTTGAGGGGGCGGTGGTGGGGGTCTCGGTGTCTTCACTGATATAAGACCCTGTCAACTGGAGACCGTATGTCTGTGTATGTGTGTGTGTGTGAGGGAAACAGAGTCTGAAAGGACAAGTGCTCGTGAGTGTCAGGCAGTCAGAGGTGCGAGGACCTGATTGAAAGCGGGCTGAAAGGTTGAAGTCAAGAGTTTGATCAAAGACCGGAGAAGTATCTGTAGAGTAATTGACGTTTGTCACTATAGAGGCACCTGAAAAGACGCGCACACCGACACACATACTGAACACACGCACACACGTGTGTGTGAGACAGGGCTGCGTTCCTACTGAATCACCTGTCTGTGACTGTCCTCCATCTCAGCATTCACAATGAGATTACATTTTATTACTTCTCTGTGTGGAGGTGTCCCATGGGGCAGCCCTGGGATATTGATGCCCAGGAAGGAGGCTTTTTATGTGGGGGCATTCCATGTCCACGCTGCCCGGTTCTCGCTGCCGGGGAGCTAGCTACTGTATCATGGTAGCGTCGCAGAACAACATCTGTGCTGGGAGTTCAGCATCCAATCTACATTCTAAATGAAAACGCTGCCTCTGTGGTGTTTGTACAACTGAAATTATTGGCAGTTAATCTATGGGATTTCATGTTGTAATATTACCACTGATGTTTTCTCTGTCTCAGCAAATACATTATGAGAAAAAAAAAAAACACACAAACAAAAGAGAGTATTAATAGTTGGCATTAATCCACATTCACATTTCAGCTAAACAATACTGTTTTTAAGCACTTTCACTTCAGAGTTATTCCATACATGACACCATATTGTCAGTAATATGAATGTGTCATTGTCTAGGAAAGATGGCAGAAGGCAGCGATGGCTTTTTCTTTATAACTTTCCTGTGTTTCTAACACCGCACAACCCCTGGAAGAGTCAACATTTATTTAACCGTTCACAAAGGAGCATTGACCATGTCACGATGCTCTCATATAAACGCATACACCAATATCCACATCCCATGAACAAACACATAAACCACATTCATAACCCAAATAACAACATATTAAACAAAATAATGACATAAAAACACATTACACTATAACTAACTCTTAACTCCCATAATCCCTTGCGTCCACCAGTCTGTATAACAATCCTAGCGACAGCATGCTCAGGTCGCTACGATACAATTGGTTCATTTTTAAAGTACCTTTGTTTGAGCTGTCAATGATTTTTAAAGGTTACAAGGGTAACATTTCCAAAAATGACAGACATTCAGTTTGGACTGGATAAAGAGTCTTTGTTATTCATATGACCCCGCACACATTGAAGTCTGCTATAAAAGCCAATTGCCATTTCACACAAAGCAACAGTGGCAAAGTCCACGTTTGACACCACAAGCTCATGAACTCAGCAATAACAACTTCTCCACAGTGCAGAGCAGTGGAGGATTAACGGAGGCGCAGAGAGGCCATGCTTCCCGATCCCTGCTGCTTAGCCTGATTAATTAGACTCAGCCTATCCAAGTGATATCTGCTGTTGGCATTCAGAGAGAGGAAGACAACATGACTGTTTCGGCTTCCTTTTGAATTTCCTTGACGTTTATCAGCCAGCACATCTCACCATTAAACACCATTGCTATTCCTGTCAGTTTCACTTGGCTAACATCTGATATTTAGTGTTTGTTGTGAATAGCTCATGATCTAATATATCTCTCTGGTGTGTAGTGTTGGCTGTTCTCTTCATTTCATTTGGTTTGGTATTATAGATATTTGCTGCAAGAGCACTGCAAGTAACATTGGTTGGACGTCGACAGTCTTTCAAAAATTGTAGCAAGATGAAGGAGAAAATGTGTGGAAAAAAAAAGCTTTACAAAAAGATGAGCCCAAGAAAACACAGTATCACAAAACCATGCAACTACAAGAAGGAACAAAAGGTTTTGGCGGGTAACAGTGTGTTCAATACATTGGCAGGTGTCACTGTTCCACAGGGCAGGAGAATACAGTGTTCTGCCTCACTGTTGTTGGTAGGATACACCGGGGAGGACAAAGCGAGAGCAGGGGCCCAGGACAGCGAGGGAAGGACGGGTGAAGGTTGTGACTGGGGGGACTATTATAAGCGCCTTTGCATGTTATGCTGAACAATGAGCCGTATTTCTCGGCACACACTTAACTGACACGGCCACGCTTACATAGGTCATGTCAGCAGTGCACGCACACAGAGCGTACCTGAGTGAGGGAGGGACAGAGAGACGCGTTGCTGTGTGTGTACGTCAGGGTCGTTTATCATGCGAGCTGATAACGCTATTCGTACATGCTGACAGATGGACGGTATGTAAAATAACTTTGCATTTAATTTCCCTCTAATATCATCTTATCTTACATTTCTCTCCCCCATTTTCTGTCACACTCATATTTCACATGTACTGTATACAGTACACACACACATACATACAGTCCTGTAGCATGGAATCACGCAGGCAGCGTTCCATACACACACACCACTGTGGAGTACGCTCAGGCGTTTGTCGTTTCTCTTCCTCATTCTCACAGACATCGCTAAACCATGCCCACACCTCCGCATACACACTCTATTACACACAAAAACACATTATTATTATTATTATTATTATTATTATTATTGCATTCAAATTTTGCAAACTGAAGCACATGTTTACTTTTAAACGTTTGTGTGTTCTAGGAATGAACGATTTTAGAAAAAATCTCATTGCGATTTTTCTGACAGATATTGATATTTGATTTGCGATATATATTATTTAAAGTAAAAAGTTCACGATATATGTAACATATTTAAAACATATTATGTGGCATTACCACATGAGATGGCATCAGAATATGAACTGCTCTATATTCTAATGAAAAGATGAGCATACAGATACAGGATTAATTTATTTGAGCATGGATATATTGCATTTTAGGACATGTGACAACAGGGCACACATTGGTCATTTTATACTGTTATTAGTTGTACTCAATCACACTGAAATTGCATTTCAGCACCGCTACAATAATACATAAAAATTATGATAGTTCTTTTCTGAAATAATTTTTAGCCATTGTTTTAGCTATCTAACATTAGATTGAACTTGGTTTGCCTGTTATAGATTGGCCAAACAAATACAAGTATAAACACAGCCTGTTCATGGTTATACAGTAAAAATAGCGATTTAGCAGGCACTGTGTATTCTCATTAGCCCTCCCCCTAAATGTTTGATCCTAGAAGCGTTCCCGTGGGCGCATCCTGCTGCACAATATAGTTCCAGTGTCGGTGCACCTTTATGGCTGCTGTTTTTATTGTTTTATGGCGCTGAAGGGTGATTGGCCAATCAGTCTGAACTAAGCCAGTTATGGGCGCTCATATTAACACAGATGCAACACAACTTCATCACAAACATGAACTCCGATCTAGCGCCGCCTGAGATTGTAACGTTACCGTGAAGCATGTCCGAGTACAGAGTATTTACCGTTTGCATTTGGCATAATATTGTTCATCTCAGTAAAAAAGTAGGCCTATGCTACGTGTCTTACTTTTATAAAACAATGCGTCTTGTGTACCGGAAGCTGGTTCTCTTGTTAAAGTCTCTTACCCAGTACATCCTTGCACAATATCTTAGTTACATAACTTTAGTCTCAAACCCTAAATAGACTACACCGCTGCAGACCCACCACGAATGTGTTTCCTTGTTTCACATGCTGTTGGTGGGCGTGCTGTGTACATCCTACAGTCGTCTAATATTTCAGAGCATGACTGGTAGAGGAGCACCGCAGTGATTAGTTAGAATTAGCCGACCTCAAACAGGACGGCATGCATTTATTACAACCATTAATGACGCTACAAAAAACTGGATCAGATGCGCATAATCGCATGCCTTGCAATTTGCTAATCGCATTGTTTAAAATTGCAATTTCGGTTTGAAAACTATTAATCGTTCAGCCTTAGTGCGTTTGCAGTAAAGCAAAAACTCTTTGACAACGTGCTCGCAAACATTTGCCTTTGTTTGCGCATTTGAACGCACCTAAGGTCTGTTTCTCCCTGTTGGTATCTTCACGCACTCTAAACCAGGCAGCCTGCTGCTCTTCCCATTGCCATTCTCCGTGAGCCACTACAGTGTAGTAGTGTCTCTTCGCTATTAGTTATTCATGAGTTGTGCCCGCTCAGGTCAGGAGAACCCGGAGTGCCGGCTGGATTCAGGAGAGTGTTTCACGCTGTCGCATGTTAGGCCCGCTGGAACGCAGATTAAAGAGAGTGTCACCTTCGATGCAGGCCCGCTGTGTCACCTGGAGAGAGAGAGAGAGAGAGAGAGAGAGAGGACAGAGAGAGAGATATGTGTTTATGTCGGAGTAGAAGGAAATAGGTCCTGACTTTCACCAATTTGTTTTGTAGTGCTGAAAGAGAAGCTAGATTAGATATGTGTACCGGGTAGGGTTTTCTGTTGCCTTGCCTGTGTGAGCGTGAGTCGTGTATCGCATGTGTGCTTAGGTGAATCAGCGTTTTTTTTTTTCTTTACCTGAGCTTCTGTGTGTGTGTCTGTCTGCATTTGTGTGTGCATCTCGCTTTCTTATGCCTGTCTCTCTCTCTTTCACACACACACACGCACACGCACACACACACACACCCACACAGAGTTTGTTCCTTACACACTGACACGAGTATAGACTCACTCTGAACATTGTTTTGTTTATTTAAATGTGGGTGCGCCTTCATGTGTGTTTAGCAGCTGCTGTAAAGTTTTTTTTTTTTGCTGCTCACCCCCTGTGATGATAACCAGAGAGAGAGAGAGAGAGAGATACCTGAATCAGTGTGGACATTGATGGGGGTTTGATGTAATTCATTGACTTCAGTGAGGGCTGGAGTGCTAATTGACAGCATGGGAACGGCAGTATGGGAGTCAGGGACGGGGAGAGCAGAGTGGCACATTGA
>JAODUK010048810.1:0-19415 GCA_027564635.1 Typhlichthys eigenmanni
CCCGCTTGGAAAATGGAGAAACGGCTGGCAATTTAAGCGCGGGATTTCCTTGTTAGTGGCGAGATTATGTATTATGCCATGTTTCACAGTCTGACTTCTTTAATGGGGTAAAGGGGACTAAAAGGCTTAATGGTTGGAGACTGTGACATCTGGCTGCTGAGACTTCTGAGCGAGTGGAGGGAGGAGCGTTCCCCTGCCTCTATCTCTCTCTCTCTTTCTCTCATTCTGTCTCTTCCCTTCTTTTGTGTGGATCCGCTCTCTCTAATACCACCCCCCCAGCATCCATTCCCTCACACACACAGAAGCAATAACCTCAGCCCTCCTCTCTGTGGAGATTTCGTGGTCGTCTGCAAGCGCATCGCCCGAGGAAAAAGAAGGCGAACACCAAAGTGCAAGACAGACTAATTTGCTTTTGGGGACATCTGGGAGTTTGTCAACACCAAATAACGGCCATATTTTCCTTTTTACATCACAGTGTGGTGGTGGTGAACAGGCCTATTGGCTTTCTGTTGCTGGGAAGTAAAGCTGACTGCTTCCTCAGAGACTTGAACGTCAGCCGTGTCCTTGCTGTCAACCCACATTCACTCACTCTGGTTCTTTAGGCAGGAAGAACACTTCGGGTGTCGATGCCAAATATAAGCCGGGAGCAAGCATCAGAATAAACTCAGATCCACAGACTGGGGTCAAGACACTGGAAAAAAGTGATTTTAAGCATTTATATTCATAGCTTTTGGCGTCTGGAAATAAAAACAACGGATATCACACTGATATGCAAAATAGGTATTGTAGCACCTTTTTATTTAAAGGCATGTTTAAATTATGTGTGTTGGCAACTGGTTGCGGTGGACCTTGTAACCTTGTGACCTTGTGACCTATAGATATAGGTTATAGGCTAGTAGTCATATAGTCCTCTTCTCATGCAGATTTCACTGACCTATCACTAAGTTTAACTTCTCTTTGCATGAAAATAGTCATATATTGGCTCTACCTACAAAATAGCTCTCCTTTCAACAATGGCAGCCAAACCTTTCGGAAAAAAACACCATACCAGTTCTGACGGTAAAAACCTCGCAGAGCAGCCGAGTCACCCCGGGTGGAGTCCACCTGCATGAGCGTTTGATGCTTTGACCTTTGACGCCTTTCACCTCTTCCTTCAGACGGCCTGGTTAGTGACGGGGAGTTCCTGGACATCACGGAGATCAAGCGGCAACAGGGCGAGGATTACGAGTGCATCACCAACAACGGGGTGGCCCCGGCCGACAAGCGCAAGGTCAAGGTCACCGTGAACTGTGAGTATTCCTCTGCCTTGCACCACCCACACAGCACAGCCAACCGGTGGGCAGTTTCACTCCTGCTGACCCTCCCACGCGATAAGCCGCCATGTGTTAATGATATATGGAAATCAGCGCATTACTATGTATGAATTCACACCTCCTACATCCTAATCGTGTTGTTCTCTATGGGGTTTTTTGACCTTGTGGACCGGCCAGACTAATGTATAATAATCGAATACTTATTTTCTGCTGTTCCACCCCTCCCCCACCCCTACCACCCTGTCAGACCCACCAATGATCACAGATGTGAAGAACATGCCAGCACAACTGGGAAAGACGGCCATACTGCGATGTGAAGCCATGGCAGTGCCCACAGCTTCTTTTGAGTGGTACAGAGACGACCGCAGGTGGGGATTACACACTAACCCACGTTATTATTAAAGGTTTGCCCCGTGATATGTTTCTAGAATTGCCCGCGTGTGGTCGAATAGCCTTTCAAAAACATTGTGGTTTAGGTTTGGAATTCCAGTGCGTAATTCCCCAGCCGCATCTACTGTAACTACTGGGAAGGGGTTGGACAGAGGGGGAGGGGGAGAGGGGGGATCATTTTCATTTAGTCTCGCCTCCATCTCACTTTTGCTCATAGCGTTCCACATTATATTACCAACACCTCAGCTATACTTATGTGCTAAAAAGGCCCAGAGAGAGCAGACCAGTTAGGGTGATATGGCATCAGATAAGGCAAGAATGAAGTCAAAAGAGGCTGTTATAAAACCCTGTTCTAGCCAGAGAGAGCTAATGGAGTATAATGGGCCATATAGCTGGAGGTCACAGTTATTTATGGGCTGTTAGAAGGAGGTGAAGACAGAGAGCAAGGAGTGTGACACGAGATCGTCCCGGGAGACTTGAGGAAGAGCGACGCCGCGTCGTGAGCCGAGCTAGCTGAGACTCCGTTGTGAGCCGCTAGGTGTGATCTTACCGTCGTGTCACATTGTTGTTGTTCTCCCTCTGTTCTCCTTCTTCCCTCCCTCCCTCCTCCCTCCCTCTCTCCTCCCAGGCCAGTGGAGAACGACAACACCCTGCGGATCAAAAACGAGAAGACGCGTTCGCTTCTGCTCTTCACCAACGTGACAGACAAACACTTTGGCAACTACACCTGCTTTGCTGCCAACCGTCTAGGTGCTTCCAACGCCAGCATGCTGCTGTTTCGTAAGTCGTCACGCGCGCGCACACGCACGGTGACACAGCGCAGACTAACGCGTTCAGACACTCTCTCTCACTCCCACGCGCACGTGACGCTGGCGCACGTGCATCAGCACGCTCTCTTGCCCCAGATCGCGCAACCGCCCTCGTAAACGCGCATGACGGTGCGCGCCGCATTATGCGTCTATTATATTTATCTTCGGTGTTCTCAGTCTCTATCCATTCTCTGTATTCTCCGCCCCATTAAAGCTTCGCTCGCTTATATATTGCCTTCCCACTTGCTCACTCGCTCTCCCAGCCCCTGCCTTGCTCGCCCTTCCTTATGCAGACACGTGTGCCCGTACGTGCACGTGCGCGCACACCCTGCACTCTGCTCTGATCCGTTACCCTAAGAAGTTGTCATTTCTCTCGAAGACCAAGTCACATTACGCGTCCCCCGAATGATTCCTTAGACCCTTCTCTTCTATTCCACCCCCTCTTCCCCAACAGACACACACACACACACACACACACACACACGCTAAGTGAACCCGTCATTACCAACCTATGTGAGTCTTTCATCCATCCCCCTTTTCTTCTATCATTCCTTAACCCATTATCTCTGCCGGTCTCCCTCCAATGAGTCACTCCCGTCACAAACATACATCTTCCCGCTCACTCCTCCGCCACCGATGCCTCCTCTGTCAGCCCATCTCTCCATCATCCGTCCCTCCGCCTCCTCTCTTCCTCCTAATCTCCTGCCGGCGTCATTAGAGCACGTCGAACCCTCTTCGCCTTTCAGCGCCAGGCGCAGAGAGTTAAGCTCATTTGGTGACGTCTCACACTCGTACTTTTCCTGTGCCCTCCTGGACTTAATTGATCTCTTTTCATTTTTTGTATTAACACCTGCTTTTCTAGCAGGGCGTATTCACTGCATATTGTCTAACAGCCAGTGCCATTTACTGTAAAAGAAAATGAATAAATAACTACATTACAAATGTAACTAGGTTACGTAGACTAGACTGCCTTGACTGCCTTGACGTGAGGTATTTAATAAATATCATATTACATTTTTTATGAAAACAAATAAATAGTTACAGCAACAAGGTGTCTAAACAAAACATAGTTGAGCAGCAAAGCTTTATTTACAGTGTAGACATCATTGCAAACCTCAATAGATTAGTGTGTGTGAACCCTTAACATGTTGATTCTCAAATATTTGACTCTTGATGCAGAGAAAGAAGTTGTTCACTGCTAGCCACTTCATTTGCTAGCATAACAACCCATCGTTACATAACAGATCCTAATACAGTAACAGTGTTATAAAAGTAGCGTGTGCATTTCATTTCTGTTAACATTTCTATTAACGATAATCAAAAACTATTGTAAATATAACATTATATCAAATTCTTATATAAATGTGACCCCCATCGTGCCTGAGGGGGTCACAAGCAGTGAACAACATCACTACAACCCACAAATCTGTCTCTCATTCTAACGCCTGTCTCTCTCTCCTCTCCTCCGGCATGCCATCCAGGACCGGGGGCCGTATATGGACGGGGTCACGCCCTCCATGCGGAGATGAGCGCAGGGGTCGGGATTTGGCTCTCCCTCTGTGTTTCCCTTCTGCTTAAAGTGTAAAAGAGCCATGCCTGGATGAATCCCGCGACACCCCCGACACACTCCCCCAAACACCCCCTTTTCTCTTCGTCCCACCAGTGGAAGGAAGACGGAAATTAAAGTTCTTTAATTACGAACCCATCACTGTGAACTAAAAGAATATGCATTATTCCTGGAGCCATTGACTCATTGCATCAAACACACCCTCGACCACGCCTCCTTATTTGGGTTTGAAGACCGTCATCTGCGCACCTCCATCTTCAGCACTCTCACTTTCTCTCCTTTATGTCCTGCATCTTTTGTTTCCCTGAATGCCTTGCAGGTCTGATCTAGGGCCAGGTATTTCCTCCGCACATTGTTTTTAACCATAAACGGGTGTATGTTGATAGTGTGTGTATATTAATGATGACTATTGTGTTATATTGGTGAACAGTGAGAGATTTAAAAGAAAATGAAAATCGGAGCTACTCTAACAACGGGATGATAATTTATGTAATATACATAGACTAATGACTGACTTACAATGTTTGCCTTATGGAAATGGTACTTAAACTTGGTGTAATACGGTTATGTAATATTTATGGCAATGATAGTGATAACTGAATGGTCATGTGACCATTTGAAAGCTGTTTAATTGGCCAGCAGGCCATGTGACATGTCACCCTATGAATCACAAACACGTACGGCTGTGTGTTTTTTTTGTTTCGTTTTTGATTTACGGTGTAGCGGTGGAATCCGCTGCAAATGATGTCAAAATGTACACGGAAAGTGGGTGGTGAGGGGGTGTGGCTTAACTCCCCCTGCCGTTTGATTTGGGGGCTTTTTACCAATGTCACATGTAGGAGAAGACACCCTGACCACCCAGCTTTTCTGACGACCCCCCCCGCCCCCCTCCCCCCGCCCTCTTCCAAATGTGTTACGTCTAGTCACCCTTTGCATTGCTGTGGTGTTTTGTGCTCCGTTCTTCCCTAGTGTAAATAAACTGCAGCGCAGAGGCCACGTCGGCCGTCAGAGGCAACAACTGACTGTTCCATGACAACAGCGTCTCCTGCTTCAAAGCTGCACCTCCGCCCTCCTTGTCGCTTGTTGATAGCATGTACCGGTTAGAGATGTTCCTGTTGTGACTCCATCCTCCCTCTATACCTCCTCTCCTATACCTCTCTTCCTTCCCTCTCCCTGCACTGTGTCTGTTTTACTCTGCAAGGTTACCTGCTTTTACTTTTTAGGTGTTAATAATACTACAGATGATGATGATGATGTTAATAAGTATTTGAATAACAGTAATTCCATGTGAGGGGGGGGGGGGAATAATCATTTTTTGTACTTTGCTCTGACATGTCACACTCATTGAACAACAAAAAAACAACAAAAAGTTACATTATATTTTATTTTTGTTCGAGGTGGTGTGTTCTATTTTGCCATGAGGAGCTTTTTAAAAACACACTTGGGTGTCCAGGGGAATCTTTTTTCGGCCAGAAAAACGAGAAGCCGATGAATATGTAATATATAATTTGTAATGTTGTATGTACTTTGCCTTTGTTTTTGGACACATTGTTAACTGTACTGTATAATACAGTATGCACATTTACAACATATTTCTATCCACTTATCATATTGTATCTACATAAATGATTTAAAACAAAGTCTCTGGCTGTGGCTGTAAGTGGGTCCCCCATGCAGCCAGAGTCCTGGGAGCTCCAGATGTAATTACCTGTGGATGGCTATGTAAAAATGTCTAGTCTCACCCTGTCTCTCCCGCTGACCGCTGATGGCCCTTATAAATCAAGCTCCATCCTGCCTATGACAGGAATCCTCTTCAAGGACGGGCTTGCCCCGGCGTACCACCTCCCCTCAGTGTGTACCTTGGACATGCAGGTGCAGACCCCCCCTCCCCCCCAACCCCCCTGTGCTACGGTTATACAGCCACCTACACACACAGCACAAACAGTGGGGACAGCCGCCACGCCTTGTTATAGTGACGTTCAATTCTCCACTGAAACACTGTTTCAGGCACATGCTGTGGCTATATGCAAATTTCGCCATCGAGAGGCTGCATGGAGAGTGGGTTTACCCCAGCTGAACCCTGACTATTGATCTTAAATGGGGAGTGCTTAATATTTAATGAGCTGTCTGAGTGTGTTTTGTTTTGAACCAGCAATAACCCCTAACTCTGCTGTGCAAGAGATATGAGATACGGTTCAGGCTGGGCTGGGGTATCTGATATTTCGCCATTTACAAGCTCTATCAAATGCGTGTGCTGTTGTAATTTAGCTGTGTACAGTGCTCTTGAGATGATGTGACGCTCTGTTTAATTGGCCCATAGTCTAAAACACAAGATGTATTATTCAAAAGGCTTGTGGGTTCCTAAATGCCCTCTGCATTGTAGTCTTTGGGTTGCCAGTGTGACAAGACACACATGCACGCACGCGCACGCGCGCGCGCGCACACACACACACACACGTTATTGCTCAATGGTAATGGTGGGTTCCGTTTTTCAAGCACAAGAGCAGGTAGTTCGGTCAGTGCTTTCACTTTCTGTAGCTTTTTACTTTCCCTCTCTCTCTCTATCTCTCTCTCTCTCTCTCTCTCTCTCTCTCTATCTATCTCACTCTTTTGAGCTTTCCTTTTATTTTTCTGCCAGTGTGATGTTTAATATCAGCATCTTGCTGGTCATATAACATCTGTATGTACATAATCTTGTCCTTGATCATGAAAAAGAAACAAAAAGAAAAGATCATAAAATATGGAAAAACACATTGTCAAGTTTCTCGATGTGGGCTTGAGGGATGGGGGAAATGCGTCGGTGTTCGTTATTGGTGGCTTTTGAAGAAAAAATAAGAAAAGTACAAAAATGTATATTATACGGTATGTTAATGTGTGGAGGTCTTGGATGTTGGATGCGGGGGAGCTAATATGATCATGGTCATATTGGCTCAATTACATCTTGAGGTAAACATAATGAAGACATTTCTACAAAATGAAAGCTAAAATAAATAGCTAAACAATCGAATGTCTCCATGGCTCACAATTTACGTTCACGAGCATTCTGGAGAGGAGGAGGCTCAGCACCTGGTATAAGAATGCTTCAGTTGAAAGTACTGGAAGTACGTGACTGTCCGTAGCCCCCAGAAGTGAACAGGATCCTTACCTGAGAGCTGGGAGATGGGACAGCACTTTCCACACATAAAAAAACAAGTTATTCTCTGAGAGGAAGACGGGCAGACACTCATATGAAATTCCTAAGCTTGAGAAATACAGCAGCGTCTCCTCTGGGAGGGTGTAGGCCTACTGCATACTATTTATGAGGTACTGTGTGATATGAATATTAACGCAAGGCTCATGCACAAACACTGTCTGACCTACTTCAAACATTTAAATTAAAGCATGGAATGAGGTTGACAGGGCTGTTAATAATATGAACACCGTGTGCTTGCCCTGCACTGTAGATATACAGCACATTGTGGGGAAACCTTTGTGTGGTGACTGCTCGTCAAATCGTTGCTTGATCTGTGTACGGTTGTTATGTAAAAGAGATTACTGTAATTAGTGCACACCTCCCAAAATTACCTGGCCTTTATACAGTATATCTCTTTGGAATCAAATATTTAAATATATACACATTGACGGGCGAGGCTATATTGCCATACAGAAGTATGTTATTAATTATAATTATAGTGTTTTGGGTATTTGAATACAGTGTTTACAAGTGATTTGGTTTAAGAGTCATTTATTAATTGCATTACATTGGTTCAAAGTGCATTTGTTGGGTAAGGTTAGTACGGCTATGTGGTTTTAGGTATTAAAACAGACATTGGTCCCTCACTGGTGTAGTCAGCTTCTCCCCGCTAGGAATAGATGCAAACCAGATTTGAATGTACTGTACTAGACTAAATTCTTGAAGCACCCGTCTGTTCTACCAGTTCTAACATGCAGTGCCCGCACTACTGTGAACAGATTCATGACAGACAGACAATTCAAAACGCAATGGTTAATCAATACATTCAACTGTGGAATAGAGCAGTTTCTCTCCTGCCTGCTTTACCAGATCCCTAGAAGCTGGATTGATCAGGTGTCTGTAGACCAGCCTTACAATAGAGAGCATAATTCATCATGACTGATACAAGACATCCTAATTGCACATTGATTTTTGTCCCTTCTTTTAAACTATTTTGGCAAGCTATAATGTAAGTCAAATTAACTATGTGTTCAGAGGCAGATAATGAAGAGTTTATCTTTTTTTTTTTTACCAGTCTAGCAAAAAGGGCACTTTTTACATGATAATTTTTTAATCATAATTAAATAAGCATTTATACTAGGTTCCTATATGCCATTGGCCCTTGCCAATACATAGTTAAAGGTAATTGATATAGGGTGTCTAGACCTAGAGTATTGATACTATGTATCTAAAGACCTATGCTAAGTCTGGCACAGAATTACTCTTTAGCTGTAGAGTAGTACATTGAGATAAGGTGTGGTGTGGGGCAATGTGTTTATGACAGAGAGATAGCAGGAATTAATAGGCAGAAAGAGACCATATGATGTTATAATGTGATAAATAATCTATGTACTTTCAGTGATGAATCTAGGGCACGCTGTCAGCATACCAAAAAGACATATTGCACTGAGAGACAATTACACATAATTAATTATTGTTTTATATCGGCTCTTGCCTTTTACAACACAGACGGCTTAATCCCCATACATACATTATCCTAGCTATATATTGTTTACTATCTAGGCTCATTCAGTTCTCATGGGTAAATCGAATGTTGCAAGTCTATTACTAAGCCCCAGTAGCTTTCTATTACCACTGCTAATGAGCGCATCAGTAGCATGTTACTGTAGCTACGTTTTTATGCTAGGAGGGCTCTTGAAATATGAACATGCTTCACATGAGCTTACCTCAAGAAGAAACTGATATTGTTCTGAGAAGTGTACATCATCCCTCTATTTATGAAATGCTGCTGACCAGTAGTGAGCAATAGTAGACTAAATCTTTAGGTAGGCAGGTAGCTATAAACAGATAATGTATAGGTAGATACATAGATACTAGGTGCAATAATAGGTGCATAGAGCGAATGATAGCCTATATATTTGTGTTATTATTGAGCCTATAGCATATAGCCTATACATTACAGTATTTAGCGCACACTTTTCCATTTCCAGGTGTGCTGTGATGTACTTGAAAACCTCAGGAGGATGTTTGACCACCTTTCCGACCTCCTCTTTGAAACCACCGATTCAATCATGTCAATCACTCACCTCTGCGAGAAAGGGAGCGCATGGCTAATTAGCGGTGTGCGCATTCCACCACTTCAGCGCGCCAGACATGACAAAATAAGACATCTTGCCCACCGTGTGTCCCCTATAGTCATTAAGTCGCCCACCTTGCATCTCCAAACACAGAGAGCTCCCATTACTTTGCTGTTCTCAATTACGTCCCACGCCCGCCATTTTGCCTGTCAGTCAACTAGAGGTTAAATATTGGTTGTGGTGTTGGAAAGTGAGAGGGAAAGACTTGTGATTTCTTCCATGAGTGACAGTGTCCACCTGAGCCCTTTGTGTTAATTTAGAGGCCTGTGATGCGAGACAGGGACTGTGTTGTGATGAAGTCACCAGTGTGTCATTACTGTGTGAGGTGACACATGGCAGGTGGATGTCAGGGCCTCCTCACAAAGAACGTGAATATGCATGGATGACACCGCCCTTAAAGGGATATACAGAAATAGTTGTCTCCTTTAGAAAAAGAAGCTATAGAAACAAAGTAGAGGCCTTACCTACCCCTCTCTCTGTCTCTCCTTCTGTTTCTCCTTCAGTCTCTTTCCTTCTGTCTCTCCTTCTGTCTTTATCAAAGCCTTTCCCTTCGTCCTTCCTCTTCTTCCGTCTGTTTTGTGTGACAACAATTCCTGCCCCATGCCGGTTCTGCTCTGCCACCCTTTGCTGTGTAGTTCATATTTGTATGTGTATTGCTTTAATCTTTGTGTGTGCGCGTGTGTGTGTGCGTGTGCGTGCGTGTGTGTGTGTGCGTGTGTGTGTGTGGATGGGTCTGCATGTGTGTCTTCTTTCTATCCGTCTGTCTAGCCTATATTCATTTAAAAAACATGATTTATGCGGCAGAATCTAGGTTACTGTATTTGTGTTTGAATGTGTGTGTGTGTGTGTGTGTGTGTGTGGCGGTGTGCGTGCGTGTGTGTGTGTAATATCTGACTTTTACAGGGCAGACATGTTGGTTTCTGTCTAATCTGGACCCCGATTATATTCATTCCTGTTACACTTTCAAGTTCTCAGAATACAACAGAATACACCAGAATCAAAAAGAATACATATTTTTCTTCCATCTTGACAGTTTACCTGTGCTGTGATGCAATGATTACAACAATTTATATTAATTTAGTTGCCAGACTTGTCTTTGACTTTTATTTTCTGTGGCGTTAAAATTGATATGGAGGGTGAAAAAATTTAAAAGATTTCACTTTTGTTTTTAACAAAACTCATTGTGTGTGTATCTTTCCTTCTCTTTTTATTTTTTGCTGCCTCTGTGGTTGTAAAAGAGCTGAGGCCAGTACAATGTGTGCTTCCTGCTGAGTAAGATATTGGGTCTTGTTGCTTTCACAGGTGTGTGTCTGAGGAACAGACATAGACATTATCTGAATAAGCATAATTTAATCACTGTCCAGCATGTACTACTGTGCATGTAAAACCACCCATCTCTGTCTGTCTGTCTGTCTGTCTGTCTGTCTATCTATCTATCTATCTATCTATCTATCTATCTATCTATCTATCTATCTATCTTTGTACCTGAGATAGGCCATAAGACATTGGAAAGGTGATTGAGCTGTGGAATAATAGAAAAGGCATTGTGGTTTCTGCTTGACATGGTTCTATGAAATGTAGGTTTGTGCTGAACGTGAGCTATTAATGAATCATCACCTCTACACTTAAAGAGGACAAATGTCTAGCTGACAACATCAAATCTACAACCACACTGAACATCAAACTTTTGATTGCCTGTGAAATCATTTCACAACTCTAGCTTGAAGAGCGGGGCTGAAGCATGGTGAAATTGCAATGCCTGGGTTTGATTTTTCTGATGGCAGGCCCAATAACAGGTCAGTCTGAATACTATAGCTTGTCATATCACTAGTGCTTTCATTTGTAAATGCTTTATATATCACTTCTACAGAAAGTTCAGCAAGTCATTTCAAAGCTGTATACAGTAGACTAGGTCAACTTCCATCAATTCTGCCAGGTCAAAGTTGTAAAATCGACAGTTACTACGACATAAATAGACTTTCATTGATAAATCCACATATATTTACAGTAGGCTACAGTTTGATTCTTGTTTGATTTATTGTGTTGATTTTAGTAATTGTATCTGTTGATTTGGTCTTTTTTTATTTAACTCTTCTAACACACTGTAAATCATTTTTGTATTTTTCTGTGACAGACTTTATTACTGCAGTAAATAGAATCTGCATTTGATTAAACTTGAACCTGTGTATAGAAATACACTGATATTATATTTGTATATTACAGTGTGTAAAAGTATGTGCTGTACATTGTTGTGACAACAATATTTGTTAAAAGAATGTGCACAATTTCTCAAACATGAAAAGGTTCTTTGGATTATATTTGCAATGTTTATCTATCTATGTCTGCCACAGACACCTCAAAAGGACTGCGAGTTCAACAATACCCCTATTCTCATAACTTGATGCAGGGAGAGACAGCCACTCTGTCCTGTCATTTCAAAGTTGATGCCACCAACTATGGGGTTCAGTGGTTTAAAACCAGGTCAGAAAAGCATCCCATCTCAAACTCAACCAGGCGATTCTACACGGAGAAGAACCATACGTCATCCCTGGTGATAACTCAGGTCACCCTGGAGGATTCTGGGTGGTATTACTGTGAGGTGAACGTTCTACAGAAAGATCCCGAGTGGGGAAACGGCACAGAGCTTATTGTCTTGGGTGAGAAGCAAATGATCGCCTCTATTATATGCTTCATTTGAATGCATCTGTTGCATTCATCATTGTTGTGTTGTTTGTTGGGTGACTATGCAATGGGCTTAATTATCTCTCAGTTGTACCCTGTTAGCACTAGAGCTCCATTAAGTCCTTGACTATTAAATCTGGGTGCTTGTGTGAGCAATGCATCACCATAAAAGAAAAAGCCAATGTAATCTAAAAAATTCAAGTCATGTGAAATTCAGTGCGAGTTCATCTTTTTGCCTGAACAGTTTCATGGCAGAGCTAGAAATAATCACCTCAGCACTATGCGCAGGGCCTTGTATCGATCCTTTCCAGGGAATTGAAACTCACCAGAAAACAAGGCAGGGAAAGATGGCCAAATTATTATGTGGAAATCCCTCATGTGGAAGAGAAGCATTCTTTAGATTCCCTCTCGTTGCTATACTGACTGCTCTTACAGTAATAACAGCAGACGTTTTTTCTAGCATACAGTATGCTAACCTTTTAACTTTACCATATTTTAATTGTTATTTTTATTTTTATATAGGCACTGGCAGACTTAACACTTGAACACATTAACCAGCAAAATGATCTACATCATTAAAATAAAAATAAGCAGATAGTGACAGGTTAGTTATGTTTATTGACTAGACAGGAAAATTTAGTTTTTTTAAAGACAGCGAAAAGTGAGTTAATGTTCAAACCGTGACCACATAACCAAGGACAAAAATGTAGATAAAGTAGCCTGTATGTAGATAAAAGCAGTTATAATTATAGTTATTTACACTATGAAGGTTTGCTGTGTTATACCTTTAATGTGGGTTCCTGAGCTTAACTTCTCTTCCAACTGTGGCAATAAATTGTGACCAAAATCTATTCAAACAATCCTGTTGCTGACACTCTATATGGTTTACACATTATTGTTATGGAAGCAAAGGGGACCAGCCAAAAACTCTCTTTAACTCACTGTAAAAATATCCCTGGATATTAGAGAGTGTTTTTGGCCAACATCATTCATTTCCATTATAATCTATGGAGTCTGGAGAGCAGAGATTGCCAGAACTACATACAATACTTTGTTTTTTGATTAGCTTTCGGTTCTAAATGATTGGCACAGAAGGAAAAAATAGGTTCAGTTGGAAATTGGCTGGAATTGCCCTTCAATACCTGATAGCAGATCCACCTTCTCGTACATTTTGTGCCCTGTTACCGAACTTGTTATCTAAAGTGATAAATAAACTTGGTAGGTTTTGTTAGAAGAAGGAAGTCTGATTCAATTGCTTTTGTTTGTTTCGTATAATAACATTGTCTCCTTCTGCACATACCACTGCTATAGCGCCACCTTCAGCCCCCGTAATATTCCTCCAGATTCCCTTTGACGGTTTGACCGGGGTGTCTGCGCTCTATTGTCTTACCGGAGGATTCCACCCAAGCCAGCTAACCCTCACCTGGACCTACCGGAGTGTAGCACGTATCGATTACCCGTCATTCGCCAACTGCACCCTGCCTTCCATCGACCTTCATGGTGACCCGGCCAAACTCCCAGTCCCTCAAGACCTCTCTGCTGATTGGTTGGCAAAACCTGTGTCAAACTCTGTGCCTCAGCAGTGTTTCCATATGATGGATAACTCAAGCCAGAAGGTTTACCTGGTCAGTGCTTTCACCCTTCCGCTCAAGCAGTCTCTGGGTTCAGGGATCACTTTTAGCTGCACTGTGCAGCATCACCCTGCCTTGAACAGCACCCTGACTGCCTCCTTTCACTGGGGTGAGTGTATCTTCTAATTCTAATGCATGTGCAGGAGTTGGTTTTAGTGGCACTGCTCTATAGAGTAAGTAAATAGTGACCCTGTAGGATACACAGATCAGGAACAGAGACGTTGCATACTTCACATACACCGGCTTGCTGGAGTGTGTGTTCCACTCTGCTATTAATGTGGGACAGACATTGATCATTACAGGGCATCAGATTGCCTGCAATATTGCATACTCCAACAAATTAACGATTTCCCGACCCATTTTTAAACACCTTTACTGGAAGCAGTCTATCAGTCAAGGCCAGTTCAACAGTCCTGATTTAATTCAGATTCACTCAATAACATGATGGCCTTGCTAATCAGTGTTATATGTGTTTTTTAATTGCTCCCCAATCCAGAGGCTGCCCCTAATGAGCTGATCATATACTTGAACGTCTTCAAGATGTGTTTCCTCGCAGGTTTGACCATGTTGTTGCTATGGGAAGGTGAGCCAGCAAACCTCTTGAAGTAGAACATTAAACCCTTGACTGTATCTCTGTGCACTGCCATTCCACAAAGTATTACCTAGAGTCTGCAGAACAGAAAATTAAACGTGATCTTGCTCTCTGCAGCAATTAAGCAGTTGTTCGCACCAAGGACATGAGCTCGGTGTAAACTGTGAGTATAATGCCTTCGGTGACATGACATGACATGAACATGCTCATAATTGATTGACACATAGCAACTTCCACAAGCACACATAGAAGAATGCACAACAGACACACACGTGCATGCACACACACACACACACACACACACACGCACGTGCGCGCGCGCACACACACAAATGCACACACATATATATACACACACACACACACACACACACACAGTGATCTTTTATAGCCATATCTTTTTATCCATATAACCTATCAGGCATTGTTAGGAAAAAGTCAACACTGACGCAATCCATATTTGACCAATTACTGTCTTCCAGGAAAACAGACATGACATATGAGCGAAAACAGCCCAGAGGACAGACTTTTTCTGGTTCGTCTCAGTAGAGACAAACCCTTGACAAACAACGCCATGTAAAATTGTGTTTGGTTAATGCACAATACATAAGTGCACAGTACACTATATGTATTCTGTGTTCTTTACTGTATGTGCATTGTCAAAATGATGCAATGCTAATGTTCCTTTGCACCATGTATTGAGGCTTTATAACTGTTTATGGGAATACTGACACATCTTTTTTCTATATTCGCTTATTGTGTCAGTTGCTGGAAGCTCTCTGAATCATTCAGTCCCACCAGTATGTCAGCGTGAATGTTCCTTGATTCATCTGCCTGTTAAATAGATAGAATAATCATGCAACTAATCCTTAGATAACTGGATTAGTGTGGATGTAGGCCCCACCTGATCTGATAGTGTTGTTTATGTGTGTGGTGTGTTATTCATGCAGGACACAAAGAGAAGATCTCTGCAAAAGTAGCCCCGCCTACTCCCAGCTCTGGCAATGTAATGTTTTACAGTAATAAACATTAAATGTATTGTATCGTTATTAAAACAGATATTCACAGACATGTAATGTTTTATTTTTTATTTGTTTACAATAAACACAATAATTGGATTTACTTTATATTATAATAGGTTTATTTTAAGAATGTTATTTGATCAAATGTATGGTGACAGCAGGCAAATATAATAAGAAAAAATATGAAATAGCATTTAAAAAAACAAGGAGCACAGTACAGTAATAAAATAGAATAATGCAATGCCATATATTATTTACTATACTGTACAATGAAAGACAAACTAGTCTTTCTTTGATTTCCATCTCTTTATATCACTCTCACATACACACATCCAGCCTGACACATATACAGACAACAAGTAATCACTTCCACCTAAACGGTGTACATACAGTATTAAGCTTGTGTAAAGTGCTTATCGCTTATTAGCTTTTTGCTAAGGGATGATGTTTGAACCTGATAGCTGTTTGGTTTAGCTGTTTGGTTTGTTGACATCTCTCGCTTCCTATTATTAAAGGAAATGAACACCAGATGCTTGTTTGTAACAAGCTATGGTTATCATTTTTTTCTTCAAACCTGGCCGTCCATCAACAACAAGATATCCCTGTAATACATATTTATCTGCTTTTATGTCAATGTTATTATAGTTTAATACCAATTACTATCTTTGGCGGGAACTATTGCAGCTTGCACAGGTGAAGTATCCTTCCTCTTCCCCATAGTACACAAAGGTTTCCATATCCTTTTTAGAATATGTATTGTACATCAACCGGCGGCTGTTCAAACAGAAACAAAGACCATGCAAACTAACAGTCACGTGCCTACGAGTACCAACACAAACAGTGCACTTATTTCTTGCTTCCAAGTAAAGGTGAAATAGGAAAAAACCCAAACAAAACAATTAGTCCAGTCACCTACTCGCGGCACCCATTCACTCCGCTCAGATAGTATTGACCGCCTCTTGTTTGGTCGTCTTATCTTCAACAGTCTCGCTATCGTGTTTACGAGCCGACCAGAACCTTTCGCGCGTCATGCACCTGCTGATCCTGCTCCTCGCCCCCTCCAACACGTTACCCACGTTCCCCCTCATCGCGGCGGAGGAGAAGTAGAAAATCAGCGGGTCCAGGCAGGTGTTGAACGTGCTGCACAGCAAAGCCTTGTCCCTCCAGTCGGGACTCCTCCACGTGACAAAGCCCACCACGTGTGAGACGTTGTAGGGGACGAAGCACAGGGCGAACACCAGCAGGGTCCCCAGGGCCATGCCGATGGCCCGCAGGCGCCTGCGTCGGCCAATGTGCTGCAGCCTGGACAGGATCCGGATGAATTTGATGTAGCAGAAGCTGCTTATTATGAACGGGATGCAGAACAGCACCAGGCACAGCTCCAGGCGTACGGGCAGGAGGATCTGCAGCTGAGCAGGGGTGAAGTTCGCGTAACACACGTGTGCCATGTCTCCGGCTGAAATGTCGCTCGCTGCATTGACGCTAGCTGAAACGTTGCTAGCTGAAAAGACGCCAGCCGTCGTCGACTCGTTGCTGGACACGACGTCGGAGCCGGCCGCGTTGTCAGCGCCGATGAAGGGCACGATGAAGACGATGCTCAGGTTGAGGAAGGAGAAGATCCAGAAGAAGACGCTGGCCGCCACGGCGTACACCGGCCGTCGCTTCAGGGAGTGCTGAATGGGGAAGGCCACGCCCAGGTAGCGCTCCACGCTAACGGCGGTCAGGAAAAAGGTGCTGTTGTAGATCGTCATGTAGAAGATGAAGCCCGAGAGCGGGCAGAGCACGTAAGGCATATCCCACATCATGTTGTTCATCACCTCCTGCATCTTGAAGGGCAGAAAGAGGAGGAAGAGCAGGTCAGAGATGGTCAGGTTGAGGAGCAGGATGTCGATGGGCTTGGGATTCTGCCTGACTTTCCTGCTGAAGGTGTAGAAGGCCAAGATGTTGGCTGGGAAGCCCGTCACGAAGGTGATGATGTAGACAGAGAGGCATAGGCCAGTGTCATACTCTTGCATGGTGGCCTCTGCTGGAGTGGAAGTCACTGGGCGATAGGGATATCCCTCATAACATGCCATTATGAGGGATGAAAGAATTGGAACGCAAGAGAGGGTTTCAACTGTCTGGGTTGCTGAAATTAGGCTTCTTACTGAGTCAACATCCTGGAACAAACCTTCCTAGACAGCATGCTTTTCCTGTCCCTGCTGTTGAACCAATGTTCATTGTCTCCTCAGTGGCTTTGCGTTCTGATAAAAGACAATGAAAGAGATTACTGCATGGCACACATTGTAAAAAGCAAAATGTTCTTCTGTTTCGTTAAAATGATAAATGCATACACAATCCAATAGCAAGATCCTCAGCAAGAATAATTGTATTTCATTATAAAGCATTTAAGATCTGTAAATATTTAGTGGAAAAAAGCATTTAAACATGTTATTCCAAGGTTATTCTAATTGCATGTTGGCATAAGACAATGTTGTACTGTACCATTACAATAAAACAATAAAAACACATTTACCAGCAATTGCACTGAATAAAATGTATTTGAACAGATAGAGAAGTCATACATTGCTGGATATAATTTTACCATTCCATTTTATTTAGTGAATTGTTAGATACATTGAATGCAATGGTATCGTAGGCTATAATGTCATTTAAACATCCTGCTACTGTATACCTTTATCAACATGCAATTTAGATACATCTTAGATAAGTCCTCAGAAAGTTGGTTAGGTGTTTTATTATTGAGGATGCAGTATCACATGGATTTGTATCCAAACAGTATTGCTTCATTGCTTCCTGTGTGTTCTTCCTGTGATAACAGACAATAATGTAATACTTTCTTATCATTAACTCCTAATGGCAAATCTATGCATAATCAGTGGACATGGACAACATGTTATACAGTAATACACAGGATGATTGTTGTAAATGTATTGTACATAAATGCTTTCTTTTCTTTCCTTTTTTCATTTTAACGTGTTTTCTAAAATATGTAAACTTAAGTAAATATGAAGTAAAGCTTTAGCCCTTAAGTCCTAATTGATGGGAAATGTTACTTCCTTTAGTCACCACATAAAATACAATTGAGTTACTGTGGTACTGTATGGAGCTTCCACACTTTGCTACATTATACTGTCTACTACGGTACTGGAATGTAAAAATAACAATTTGCCAGTCATGTCCACAACTTAAAGATATCTTACTCTTGGTGTAGGCTTTTTGTTACTATATCTCTACATGTCTGCTTATTTTTCATTTTTTTATACTACTGTACTAGAAGAATAATTGTACCTTACCTTATTTTGCTATGAATCTCTTGGCACAACCCTTTGAAGCCAGTGTTACTTGAATCACCAGCACTCAGCTCCTGCTATTGTCAACCGGCACGTCCACATATTTACATTATAGTCTCAACATCCAGCGCACATAATGGAAATTAGTATTGGAGAGATACTGCTGCAATTCATCTCGTGGGTTTGCCAGACAGGGTTACCGTAGTAACAAGAACGGCACACGGGTGATCACACTGGCTCTCTGCTACCTGTTTGATCTTGGTTAAAGCAGATTAGTGGTTCTAGTATGTAACTGAGAAAGGAGGTAAGTCATTTGACTTTATTAATAGAGACAACCCTTCTTAGCATGGTCAGCTCAACAGGACCAACATGCATGTTGAAGTCATATTATATAGTTCATTAAACGTTTCTCCACGGACAGGATAGCAGCAAGCGTAAGCTCAACTAGACTTAATGTGAACACATTTCCATCTTGTTGACTCACTTTGTATTCTAACGTACCAGTTTGAAAGTCACAGAGGTGTAAGCAGTGCAATGGTATTTACCAGAGCTTTTGAACTGCTGATTATTAAAAGCAGCACAGAGTGCTTTTGAAGTTGGCATAATATATGTTAATTGTTGTGAGGCACTTTGATTTGAGCTTAGTCCCTTCAGAATGCTTGACTCAAAGGGCAAAGTAAAGCAGTAAGACTATTGAAGTTCACACAGTCATGTGTGAACTTCAGAGTAATACTTTTCACTTCTGAAATGATACATGGTGGATTTTTATTAGGGCATTCCATATACAGCATATATACTATATATAT